>JAGDQP010040845.1:0-17138 GCA_022664845.1 Lepisma saccharinum | reverse complement strand
TAACACTTCCTTAACATTTAAGGAAGGTCGGTGAAACCGGCCATTAGTCTAGCTTATCTTGTTTAAATTTAGTATGTTCGAAATTTGTTTCATTCATTGATCCCAATCGGAACTATCTACAGAACAGAGATTAAATTAAAGCAATGCATGTATTCATCAATCCGAATAATTACCACTATTTTTACGAGTACATATCTTTAAAAGCATTTTCAAAATAAGTTGCTAAATTATATCAAGATAATTTGACTGATTTCATTTGGACACATGGGACACTGTACTCCAATAATATCATTCCCAAGGCTAATTCAATTTGTTCTTCGTTTTGTGAGCTGTATTCACCGTTCACATTTACCAAGATGACTAGTGAGAATTAACAAATTAGTGCGAGAGTTGTCCAACTCTCTCTGACAGCGAAATGGAAATTCATGGATTATCTGCTGTATTAACGATAGGTTTATTTATTTGCTAGGTAATTGAACCAGAATCGTTAATTTAGAATATCTTCTGAACTCTCTCTCTCTTGCCATCTATGTTTATGACGAATGCAGCAGAAGTCCAACTCCCTGCCAAATAAATAAGACGGTAGAAAGTATAACGTGCGATAGTGCCGTTGACGTAACGCTTACCTAGGGTGCAATGGTAGAATTGGTCTTGTGTATACGCTACCCTAAAAAATGTTGAACTAAGTTTTTTCGCGGGACACGCTCCACTATACTTATGTGCGGAGGTGGATACACGCTATTGTTTAAAATATTATACAAGTACACGACATGTCCCCACGTATACCGTCCATTGTAAAACATAAGAAATATGTCCCAAATTAGTCGAATGGTTAACACGCTCGTTTCTGTGAGCGTGGCTCCGGATTCAAGTTCCGTGGGGGTTCATTGAAAGGAGTGGTTCGGAACTCGCTTTACAAAAAACTGTAGATCCCGTCCTTAGACGCTCACCAGCTCGTTTAGAACATTTAACAATTCACTCATTCACATGAGAAAGATAATGAAAATGGTGTCTATAAGATCAATATTTGATCCCACAAAATGTTAAAAGAAATTATGTAGCTAGTAAAGTAGCCAAAGATCTGCAGTTCAAGATAGTGTTTCTGATTTTGTACTCTTCCTAAATAAATAAATAAGTAATCTCTCAAGCTAGAAATTTTCTGAGATTTTAAAAATTAAATTGAAAAGCTGAGCGCTACAGTGGTACAGTCAAGGGATCTTTCCCTCACTCTCAAACATGCCCCTTAGTCATGGTCTTGGTTAACTGGCGGCTCTTAACTTTAAGAGTATTGATATCGTTCTATTTGATTTACAATACATTTTAGTTAACTGTGCACAGATAGTGTTCACTTTATCAAGGCTTGGAGTGAGAAGTCGGTTGCCTTAAATGTTCCTCAATCTAACGAAAAAAAATAAATGTTTTGTGATAATTGTTACTGCAAAGAATTGTCTATGGTTATACTTATACCGTAGACTGGATCAATATTTCCTTCAGCTAAAATAAACAAATATATCATCAAAATTATTTGATCTAACTGTGTAACTCCGGAATCTTTGAGTAATAAGCAACAAAGAAATGTATACAAATAAATGATTGAACATAAGGGTTTTTCAAATTGTTTACGTTTGAAATATACTAATTTAAATGTCTCTTGAGCCAAAAAACTATTTGCTTACAGACTTAACAAATGTAATGACAACTAACAGGTCACTCCTACATTTGGATAAGTCTAAAACTTTGTGGTGTTGATACATTTTTCAGTGTTTGTTGTTAAGATACAAAACTTAGAAAAATTTCATTGTGATATGGTACTAGAAAATATCTATATTAATTAAGCATGGTGTATATAGAACAATGCGAGTAATTTTGTGAAATGTATACCCGAAGAAAAAAGTATTCACCTTTATGGCTTCCATGGGTCACCAATTATTTAGATTATTAAGGAATTTGTTTTCGCCAATATAGTAAAAGAACAAACCTTCAGTATAATCGGTTAGAAGTTAAGAGAATGCTATGAGGCAAAGTCAAACATTGCAGTAGAAAGCTATAAGTTTCATTCCATTAAACAAAACGAACTTTAGTCAGCTAAATACTTTATAATGTATATAAAGAAACAAGCAACAAAATGTAAGTTTGAAGACTCGATCGAGGACATGCTAAGAGATAAAATATTTATAGATCTTTGGAATGAAAATACACGAAAAAAGTGAATTGCTAATACAAAATCAACATTCCAAAAAGCAGTGGACATTGTAGAAATAGAAGAACAAGTTGAAAAGGATTCCCAATGTTTCTCACATCATACCAGTGTCTCGCCAGAGTGTTTCGAGATTCGTAAAACACAAACAAGTAAACGTATAGGGTTATCACAAGATAACAGAAACAGATTTTAACAGATGAAATTATGTTACCGGTGTGGAATTACCATCCTAATTTAGGTTTGTGTTTGGCAAAGAAATTCAAAATGTACCTATTGTCTAAAAATTGGGCATCTGGAAAAAGTATGTAGACTTAAGGCCAGATAAAGGACGGTAAATGTTCAATATTCAGCAGAATAAGAAGAACAAACTGCTCCTGTTTATTATAAGTTAACTTCAATCTATGTGGATGACATCTTACTAATATCGAGTTTAGATGATGGGGAATTATCTAATAACATCAGTATACAATCTACTTATAACAAACAAAAGTTATCTTGTAACCTCAATACTGGTTCGAAAGATAATTTAATATCAATTTCTACACTAGCAAAGATAAATGCATTGCACTTATTCACTCCAGTCATGGACCAAATTACATTAATTAATATGTCCAAAGTAGAAATTATAGGCTCAGTTACGCTTGAACTCACATATCGAGGACATATCTACCATTTGTCATTTCAGGTAATTTCTATCAACTTAAAACATGCAATTATAGGTCAAACAGGTCTCCAGTTGATGTTTCCAATTTGGACACAATAATTCTATAAATTGATGAAGGATAATACTACTTCCACTAAAGGTTCAGAGATTAATGTTACAAACAGTATATCCACTAATAAAAACAGTGCAACAGAAGACCAAAAGTTTTTATCTGATAAACAGAAATGGGATGATTGGTCTTCTGATATACAAAAACAAAGTGTACAGGAAATACAAGAGCAAATACTTTTTACTATTAATAAGATAGAAAACAAAGAGAATACAAATGATAAGTATAACAATCAAGTCTCAAGGACAGAAGATAACTATTCAGTCACATTACATACGGAACGTAATTCAAAAGAATCTTCACAAATACTTTCTATGATATATGCAAAGGATGTAATTTTAGAAGATACAGAGGCCAATAAGAGAAAGGAGGTCCAGAAGTTAGAGTTGAGCGAGAAATCCATTAAAACACAAAGAGTACAGAAAGGTAGAAAAAAGAAATGGTCTGGATCTACATCTACAGATAAAGATCAAAATACGTCTGATAACGGGATACCATTAGTTAAATTGGTGAATGAAGAAGGACACTCTCACAAACTAATTACACCGAATTTTGAAAAACAATGAAGGAAGTTTAATACAACAGTTTATAAATGAAGGAAGACTTGCCGACGCTTTAAGTTTATTTTTTCTCTTATACGTATGGTTGACCGAGATACAAACAAATATGGAATTTATTGTGTGGCAACATCATTACTTAAATTGTATTTCAGTATTAGAGTTGGTTATATTATCAAGATTTAACCGATTAGGTTAAATACTACTAGTTTACACTTTTGACATTTATAGACAATTTCAAATCACCAGGAATAGACCATATTCCAGCCGAATTAATTAAAGCGGGAGGAACGGCACTAATCAAGGAACTACATAAATTGATAAGTGCTATATGGAGAAAGGAGGAGCTCCCAAAGGAATGAAAAACCTCAATAATAATTCCGATTTACCAAAAAGGTGATAGATCGGACTGTAATGATTACCGCGGATTCTCGTTACTTCCAACCTGTTACAAAGTATTAAGTAATATTCTGTTAACACGCCTAAGTGTATACGTAGATGAAATAACTGGAGATCACCAATGTGGATTTAGAAGATAGAGATCCACGTTGGACCAGATTTTCGCCTTGAGACAAATTTTGGAGAAGAAATGGGAATACAATAGGACGGTTCACCAGCTATTCATTGATTTTAAGAAAGCATATGATTCTATGAAAAGGGAAAAGTTATATAGTATCCTGATACGATTTGGAATTAAAAAAAATTGGTTCAACTAGTGAAGATGTGTCTCAACGACCCCACAAGCAGAGTACGGATAGATAATAATATGCCAGATAGTTTCAAGATTTGCAACGAATTGAAGCAAGGCGATGCCTTGTCCCCACTACTGTTTAACTTTGCGTTAGAATATGCGATTTTAAAAATTAAAGGGGACAAAAAGCGACTATCAATCAATGGTTTGAATCAACTGTTGTAAAAAGATGTCATCTACAGTAGCTCTTTCCTATGGGAATGTAATTTTGCTAGATGAATTTCCCACCGTAGACCGTCGGAATGAAAAAGAGAGATAAAAACTTGATCTCGGCGGAAACTGAATGTGGGCCACCTGGCCCGTGTCTACAAAAGGTCTTTATCATCCCGTCAAATACTGGAGATTCGCGTTCAAAGATACTTTATATATATACACACCTTTCTCCGTACATTATCTAGTATATTGTTGTTGTTTTTAGAAAAGTACTCCAGCCTTCTGTTTTCAGCGATTAACTTCAGAGTAGGGCTTCGTCTTTCGATTTTAAAGTAGTTGCTTTCGTTACTTTTAATAGGTTGTGCAGTGCGCATTCCTCAGCTATCAGTAAGTTTATAAAATATATTTAAACAGTGTATAAGTTTATGTACTTTAGAGCTATTTTGGTCTGTGTCGATAAATTTACTCCGTTTGTAGAAGGAAAAATAAGTTGGTGATCTTTGACTAAATTCCAGATAACATTCCAACTTTCATTTGCAATGACAGTGAAAATTAGGAAAATGTAAGTAAGTTTAGCCGACGTGAGCAGAGCCCAAGTCCGCATACCCAATACTGATCCATGGTACGCGACATAGGTATTAACCACTAGATCTTGGTCCCTAACGTATATAAACAAACCTATGTAAAATGATCTGGGAGGATGGAGTAAACCAGTTTTGTATCTAAGAATTTCAAATCAGGAGTATAATATTAAAACTAGGGGTATGTATCTATTTTATAAACGGCATTTGTCGCTGTCTGCGAAGGTTTAGACTTAAAGGCTGTAGGGATAAGTGAGAAAGTGCTATGGGGTTGTTAGGAAAGTGTGAATAATTCATTGGAGAGGATCAAATTTTCCTTGAAGTTTCTGTCGCTTTTCAGTACACTTTATGTTGGTATACTTTGTTTTATACCTGAATTAAGAAGAAAGAAATATGTACATGTAATTGCCTTTTGACATTTGAAATGCATTATAAGGGTCCATAAATACGACGGTCATTTTTGTGGAAGAAGAGGAAGAGATGAACCTCACTGCATCATTATTAATAAACTAATATAAATTTCACAACGTAGGGTTAAGAAAGACTGCAGACACGTTAAAAATACGTACAATTCACCTGACACGCTTCTCTAACTTTGTAAAAATCTCTAACAACATATTCTTGGGAAAAACCCTGTCGGTGACTCATTTTCTTAGAATTACTGCAATTCCTTTCCTTTAACACCACCATCCCACACATACTCCTTACATACAGACATATATATTGTCGACTTTTGATAACATTCCTGTCCGATAGTTCCAAGAATCCCCAAACGACAAACCCTGGGGAAGAGCCTAGTTAAGCCCACATTTCAGACAAATTGAGAGAACTAAATACTAGTTACAAAGATCCAGTTTTATAGAGCTTGTATTCATGGAAAAATTTTGCATTGACTTTTGTTAGACGCAAGTTTAGAAACACTGGAGTTTGCTAATGAGTGTGGTTTTCTCAGTTTCTCTTAAAGCGGAGTGAGGTACCTTTGCGCTTAATGCTTCAATTTAGCCATCAGATTTTTATATGAATTTATTACCAATTATATGAGAATAACACTTTCCATCGAATAAGTTGCAGGTCATTTCTGGATGTATATCATACTGAAAATGTTACAACACAATTCTACCATTAAGTTTCGGGCCTTAGTTCGTTTGAATTAAGTAGTAACATCATTACCGGTATGTGACGTTGGATCCGGATCTTATATTCAGCGCATTGTTTGCAAGACTCTTCTTCGCATATATAGGCCTATAACAGGTGCTCATAGAAGATATGTGTAACGAAAGGAAAAGAAAAGGTCTTGAACAAAACTGACAAAAGGACGTTTCTTGGTTGGTGAAATCTAGAATTGTGCAGATATATTCAGTGCTCGAAAAGGGGGCGGTTCTTTTGGATTTCGCGTACTCCCTACCTTTTTATTAATGGAAGCTCATTGCCTTTACTTTCAATTATGTCCTAGAAAGCACGATTAATTTTGGTATCTGAGGATTTGTTGTATTTACACGGTCATACTTGCTAATTAAGAATCTATGTTCCAAACTGATTTGGGATATTGCTGTTAAATAGAAATATGAAAGCTGATGTGATAATCTTACAAATACTAGAATAATTGCTAATATGGGATTAATTAATATTGCTCTAATTTGTAATATGACAGGCACAATATGCTTAATGTAATGAAGATATGTAAGCTTTATAGACTTTATTACTTCGTTCAAAATGTTCGCAATATCGTTTGAAGAATATCTGATTCGGTGTTTATGTTCTATGGCTTTATTTTCAGAATACATGTTGAATTTTTCGGAAGATAACATGGTATCTAATATATTATATTGGATCTGCTGTGGGTTATTGTTAGCTTACCGTAGATATATTAATTTAAGGTATGCACAAACATTTCTTATAAAATAGATCTTGGTAAAGTTAATGATTGAAGTATTTACCTGCCACTGTTAAACATAACTCAAGAGGAATTGATATCAAGTCTGCTAGATAATAACTTACCAAGCACGAGATATACTAAAAAAATGTCTAACAGGTCACGAGATGGAATTTAAAGGCATAGTTACAACCTTACTATTCACTGTTACAACACATTACTGAAGGGACTTGTTAAAAAGAAACGGATTCGTTAGGTAGAATGAAACATTCGAAATGAAATATTCAAATTCCATAAAATACAATATCAAGGTCGGTGTCTGATTTCGTTAGCAATTTGAAGACATAAAGCAGTACGTGTACTATTGGCACATTTTGTGAGGAAGCATTGCTGGACCGGCTATGGAACCTAATCTAACCTTCAATAAACAAGTTAATCTTATTTTACGTGTGGAACAAATAAAGCACACGATAGAAGTTTGTCACGTGACAAATACCAATAATTATATAAACAGTTCTAACATGAAATATAATGTCAACTGTCGGTTCTACAATACATCAACTAGCGAAATGACAGGCATGGGAAAATGCCTCGTTTTCAACATTGAAGGTTGGGGATACCTAAAGAAAAAAACACTGTCCACGTTGTTGCAGAAACAGAAAGATAAATCAAACAATCAACAGAAATGCAACTGACCTTACAACACAAAAATTACCTACGGAACTAGAATTACGATAAAGGAAGTGAAATCCAGCATTGTCCAGCTGGAAGAAAGTTGTGCATAAAGAAACTAAATACCAGCTGAAATAAGTTCTAAACACCAACTTTGCACGTAATTTATTAATTCAATATCACTTGTAAAAGAGCTTAACGACAAGGACCGGGTTCATCTCGGTTGTCGTTTTAATGACTAAGAAAGTGAAGTGAAACAGTGTCTGGAGAATCAGAGTATTAATCAGATCATATCAGATCTGAAGCAACAAATGAACGTATTTGCATATAATTGATCGATTAAATAGTTATTAACATCCTAAATGAGCTGGTGAGCTTGTAACAACGGGACCTTAAGTTTTTGGTAAAGTGGGCTCTGGACTTTTCCGTTCAATAGGCCCCAGTAAGAATTGAATCCGTAACCACGATCAATCGAAAGCGAGCGTACTTAAGCCCCGGAAACCCGAGGTCATATATGCACATAAACTAATAGAGGAACTAAGCCAAAAAATACAGAAGGCGATACAAAAGTGGTGTAAATGGTTTTGATCAATCAGTACGAGATATAGAAAAATATTAAAAACAAAAGTCGAATTACCAAAGGGAAATAACAAACATGATTTGGAAAATGTGGAGGAATAGTTCGAGACAATCTATATTCCAAATTGATTTTGCAAAATTGTTAAAATAGAAATGCGAAAACTGGCGTGATAATCTTAGAAATGCTACGTGAATTTTTAATAGGGATTTGTCAATATTGTTTAAATTTGTAAATTGTATTAAAGTGTTCAAGATATGAAAGGTATTATCAGTGGTTGTAATATGTTTGAAAATATCTAGATTCTGTGTTTATGTTATGTATTAATATTTTTGCTTTTACTTAAGAATGCGTCTTGGAGTTTCAAGAATTAAACATGGAATATGATAATTGATAATGGATCTGTTATATGTTATTGTTGGCTTATCGTATCTTATCAAATACATCTTGATAAGGTTAGTGCTTGAAGTATTTATTGCTCATTGTCAAGTATAGCTCAAGAATATATGATTGAACCCACGAGGAATTGATATAAAGTCTGTTAGATAATAACTTACTAAGCATAAGAAAGAAAGAGAAACATATAACATTGTTGCTCCGGTACAATCACGAAGGTCATATACGAATGGCAGCACTCTGTTGTAATACTCGTTTTCTCAAAATATATTATAGATGTCTCCATGAGGTATATCATAAGAATAAAGTGTTACAACGATAGGTTCGGTATAAAATTAATATACACAGAACAGAAATAAAGTTGTTTCACCAAGAGCACCAAAGTTAAGATTTTAATGACAGGATAACAATGCAACACTCCTTTCTCAGCAAGCTATTTTCACTAACAACATTTAAGACTATGTGTGATGTACTTTGAAATGCAATAGATGCTTCACTCAGTGATAATATAACAGATAAATACATACAGTACTTTATACCACTGTTGAATGCCTTGAGGGTTGTAGGTTTAGATAATTTTTGACAATGGTGTGAAAAATGTGTAACATTTCGATAATGCTATGTAATTGATGTTGATCAGCCGCATACGGTTTAAACTGTTTCTTGTAAATGCAACAATGCTCTCGTACCTTTGGTGGATTCGTGCTGTATAGATATAAGTCATCTGAATTTTGTGCAAAATACTAAATTTGTGGAGCAGTGATCAGATTAATAGATAATATATGTTTAGCTATGTGATATTTGTTAATTCTGTTCGACCACTGTTGATGCAAACGTAAATTACTGGAATCAATATAAAATGCCATGTAAGTTATTTATGGGGACAAGAACACCTTCAGGGTAAACGGAAGAGTGACGCAAGAATTCTACTCTCAAAAGAAGTGATATCCATTTTGTGAGTGACTTCCTTTCTGTGGCTATGGCGGAATTGTTTACTTTGTAATAAAATTAAGAGAATTGGTATCCTCTCTTCCTCCATAGTGACACAAAGAAAAATGGATATCACTTCTTTTGTGAGTAGAATTCTTGCGTCACTCTTCCCTTTACTCCGAAGGGGTTCTTCTACTGATATCACTCATTTTGTAAGGCTGCATATTGATAAAAAGGGTAGACTCCGCATCTCGAAAACGGTAACTTCTATAAAAAATAATTATCAATTTGCCTCTAAGAAGCCCGCAATTGACTCCCAAAACCCCCTGGTACCAACCACTTTTTGATAAACTAAAAAGACAGACAGAATGACAGAGGCCCCTTACTATCATTTGTGAAAATTCTGTGATTGGGCTAAAAAAAATGTCATAACTTTAGAACCCCTTCACCGATTTTGACTGTTGTACATCGTCTGAAAGGTAGATTACGATTCCGGAAGTTTCGGTAGCCTATATGGTCTGGGGTCAGTGCTATCACCAGAATTGTGAAATTCTTAATCTTTTTTCGAATCACCCTAGGGGGTCCAGGGAGGTCCTACCGACCCATTTTTTTTCTGTGTCTTAGTATGGCAAAGAGCTTTCAAATGCAAGTTAAAGCATCAAAATCGGACTTATAGTTCGCTAGATCCGAAATTAGCTGTATATATGTGAGTGCCGCTAACAGACTCCTCTTAGCGTCACTCTAAGAATTACCGTTCTTCGTGACAAACTATCTGTTGTAATTTGCCTTTACTAATAAATAAGTGATTGATTTATTGAATTGTGATTAACATCCTAAACCAGCTTGTGAGCTTCTAAGGACTGCAGCTTCAGCTTTTGGTAAACTAGGCTACGTACCTCTCCGCTTAATGGGCTACGACTAGACTCGAGCCCTTGACCACGCGCACATAAAGTGAGTGTGCTAGCCATTTGGTCAAGGAGATGACTGCATACTTTCTGCAGTATAGAATAAAAAAGTGTACATGAACATAGCATATCTGGCAACATAACCACCAATCGTAATGGGCGAAGACGAATGGCTCTCCTATTATTGGAGCTGAGCGACAGTAGTGTAAATAACGAGTTCTAGTCTTCAGCTGAGTTTTTACTAAAATTATGCTGCTTACACAACAAGCCACTGGGAAGTCTAAGACCCACTTTCAGCAAGAAATGACACGAACCTCTCACCCAGACAAAAGAACATTGACACTGGTTCTTGTACACCCTTCGTTTAAAGGGCATATGTGGATATCAGCTCTAGAGGATATCCAGAGCAGGGATAGACGAATCATATGAACAAAGAACTGCTAAGGCACACAACGGAGATCTAATGCTGTGGAGCATGTTCAATTAGTCGTTAGGATTTTTTTATATACTTGGGAACGTTGATGATGGTCTTCGTTACATGTCCCTCGTTGGTTACGAGCTATATTCAATGCCCATGATGCACTCAGAAGTCAGAACGCAATAGACAGTTCGAGCAAGGAAATGTACCTTTCCACAGGTTTGAGGCCAGAACAAACAAATTTGAGGAATAATTCCAGAGAATTTTCTCCCCAGTCACCTGACCTATATCTGTGGGTCTTAAAATAAGACAATATAAGCTAGAGTGCAGATAACGTGGGGCATTTTTCTGGGCTCCATGCCTCGTCGTGTGACGCTTTTATCCCGATTGAAGGTAAATCTACCCATTACTAGGTGAGTTTCTCATTACACCTACTTATTCAATATATATAACTGTCAAACACAATACCTGATTCAATATTATCCAACGTTGACGTCTGAAGTTCGATGCCTGGTGCTTTTACATCCACACTGTTGAAAACTTCTAATCTGTCAATGACCTTTCCTGCAAAAACTGCTTCATCGCTATGCCGCTGAAAAATAAAAATAAATTACCCATTTTAAAAGTTTAGTATTGAAGAAAGTTAATCCAACATATCTTCAGAAAAGAAATATGATTGGTAGTTATCACTACTGTAAACTGATTTGCTGAAATCTCATTCCTTTCTTATTTATAAATTTTGTTGTTTTCTATGGAAATTACCTGACATTCACTATCATGCTCTTCTATACCTTCTATTCATCTTCTTGAGTAACTCGTGCTTTCGTGTGACGTTTTATTCATGGCTCTGTGTTTCTCTTTCTTTTAACTTCATTTCTTAAGCTCCTATTTGGACATATTCTGTAATTATCAAATTTTACACAGCGTTGGATGTATTTCTGTGTTTCGTCTGCTCTCTTCCGGGCATTCTCAAGAGAACACTGCACGTTTCGGAACTTGTTTCGATTTTTTGTGCTTTTCTTTCTGGAAGATGTTAATTAATAATTTGTATAGTCGAAGTAATAAAGTTGTGTAAACAACGTGATAGAATATCGTTTCCTTGTGTCTAGCTTCCTTCTTGTTATAAAAATTACACTAAATATTTTGAATGCCTACCAACGTTTCAAAACATATATTTACCATTTTCACACTAGGAGAATATTTTCAGAAGTAGCGTTAGTTTCTTTTAAGATTTCACCTAGGTATTCTTCAATTTCTTACTTAATTTTGCTCTGATTTGCTTTAATATATGTATTTGATTTATTCATTTTTTTTTTACAGTGCGAAATAGAAATACCTTAATTTAAAATTATCTTCTCAATATAATATATGAATTTCACTTTTGCCTTTGTATACCTTGAATCATGTTTGACGTTTCCTAGTTTCAGTTTAGAAAATTTGGAACAATACAAAATTTCTTTTGTTGAGTAACTATGAAAGCATTTACACACTTAGATATGTGTTCAAATAAATCTAAACAATGGATGAAAACAAATTCTTCTAAATGGTCTAGTTAGAATTCAAAATCAAAAGGATCATATATTTTTTTTAATAAAAAGTATTACTACAAATACTAAATTTTTCCAGACACCAAGTTGATCTTAAAAATAACGAAAACATATTTTTGCAATACAGGCCAAATGATTATGAACCGGAAAGATTGAAAATAGACAATAGTAAAGAGTATGTAAGTCTGTAGTTAATGTTTTCACAGGAAAATATAAATATTGTATTTAATTATTTTTTAATGTTCATACCTTAACATGTCATGAGGAACATTTTGAAAATGTGTTTTCATGTCCTGATTAGATAATTTCATAGTTATAATTGTATTAATATACAGTATAATATAGAACCTATGAGCAGTATTTAAAAGAAAATCATTAATTGCCCATAACTACACGATACTACAGATTTTCCATTGATAGCACCATCATACAACAGTATTTTTTTACTCTTAACCTACAATGTATTTTTTCAAACCAAAAAAGAGCTATAAATGACTAATCCAATCTGAGATCCAGGTTCACCAACTCCAATATCTGTTCACTGAATTAACCGAGTACTTTCGAATATTATACACCTTTCTCAAGGTAAGAATAAAAGATGGGTATTGGGTGACTGCAAAGAAGACATTATCTTTAAAATCTAAGAAATGGACTAAATTTTTACTAACACTCTAACAATAATAGAGTGTCTCTCTCCTCTGTAGTCATCTATTCCCATTCGCCTTTTATCTTTACGTTGGGAAAGAAGATGTGAAATTTTCGAAAGAACTCAGCTAACTTGGTGAATAATACATTAGAAGTGACTCTGAATTCCAGTTTGGGTAAGCCAATTACGTCCCTACCTGGCTGGTTTGCACAGAAAGGGTTATTTCAATTTAATTGACGTACTTAGTGAATATTAAAAACAGACATACATCTTCGAAATCATTTTCATCTTTAAGCACCGTCCCTCATTGATGAGCGAGACATAATCTCAAGGGTATATTGTTTTAAGAAATGAAAATGTACCTTTATTACAATATATGAAAACATCGAACTAGATTTAACAGCATTAGATCAGAAAGTAATCCTATAATCATAGTTTGTGATCTTTCTAAAGTATTTGATTCACTGGGTCATGTAAATACAATACTAGAGGAATTATTTTAGATTGGTTCAAATAATATTTAGAAAGTCGTAAATAAGTGGTTCAAATCCTTCACATGGATAGAATTTTTAACTGTTTGCAACAAGTCAACTCTAATAAACGGAGGAAAAAGAATGTGTTTCTAAAGATTCACTAAAGAAGATTCAGACCAATACTTTTTCTTTTATAGTTTAAGAAAATGTCCTAAAGTTATTGAATTTTGTTCAGTCAGTAGGACAGAGAGGTCTCTAATGAAAGTGTGATGTGATATTGACCTGAAAATAGCATAGCACTTGAAGAATAGGTTCGCTTATGTTTGAATGCAGTTTCTACTGAGAATAGTGAAGAGGCTTACTACTAAAAATCACTGGGGTGGGAGATGGAGAAATGATGAAATCTGTCGTTTAGAAATGGAACAAAATTGTCTAAAATGTAATAAATAATCAGGTTTTGTCTTGTTTCTCAACATGAAGTATGTTATGAAATACGATAATATTCTGTTATTAAATACAGTATAATATCCTGAAAAACACCTTCTAATTCCAATAAGGTGTTCATACTTCAGAGAAAAATAATTAGAATAATGGCGTCAGTTTCCTATACTTCAGTCCGTGCAAGACTTTATGTAAAATTTTAACATTCTTCCATTTCCTCGAAGGTAAATTTGCAATCAGTGATTTATACGTATACATAAAAGCAAACAATTAAAAACAGATTTAAAAACAAACACGAACAGTCAATATGTTTCATATTGATAATATAATACTGAAGAAAATACAAGATATATTATATTTTACGGGATTAAAACTGTATACTAAATAGCCAGATAGGTTGAAGAGTATGACAATAAACAAATTCAAATTTGAAGTGGAAAAGTTGTTATAGCAATTTTCATTTTAAATCCCTTGAATAAAAAGAAATAATTCAATTATTGTTTATCAAACCCATGTATATATTTCTGTTTTGCATAAGTGACCTATGTCCGTGAAGCTCTTCTGAAATCCAGACTTCGTATTTTCCTTTTGTTTTAATTCATAATACATTTTTTTTAATATTGGTGGTTAAATCACCATTCATACCCCATAATGAACTTGATGTGTGCTTGAGGATTCTTTCGTGTTTGTGTAAAATCTTCAAATTGGGTTAATTCCTTATTTAATCATTGAACGTATGTTATTTATATCTTTAACTTTCAAAAGTGTTGTTGAAGGCTACTTCTTCGGGAATTTTGAAATATCTTGGGTCTTTCTGATCCCGAATTCTTGTATTTTCTTCTTGTAAACAGGTTGCGGAAGGTGGATGGTAAAACGTGAAAGCTTTATGTAACAAAAATATTTTTTACGGGAGGAAGATCATGCAAGCTAAAAGAACAATCATGCTCCCCTCTGTGCTCAATATCGATGCTTTTATGTTGAACACCGGAATCAGTTTATTTTTCTTAACTGTTAACCTTGTCCGAACTGGTTATCACATGAATCTTTCAATTTTGAAGGAGTTCATCCTATATAATGTAATACAAGACGGTAACGGTAATCACTAACCTTATTCGAGGTTCATATTTCGAGTGCTCTTTTCAGTTTCTATTCAGTGAAAAATAATGTAAATTAAAAATATAATGCTTTATGAGACTTAACGAGATACACAGGCAGTTGTAAGGAAGGGCTTCTCTTCTTTTTTCGCAAAATAATAAATAATCCATATTGCAAAATCCACATGCCGATATCTAGAGATTTCCTAAGTATATTAAAGAATATCTATCTGGATCCATTGATAGAAATATATATTATAACATTTCGAGTAATTCTATCAACATTTATCAGGAGGTAAGAACAGGGGTTTACATTACACTAAAGCTACTACCGTGCATGTGTAAATCACTGAAATGCTGAAGGAGAACTGAATCTGGAATGACTCTGGAGCAAACAAACCTGAAATGAACAAACTTAACGGCCTGTGTAAATAAACCGTTTTTACTTCTTCTTTATTTAAAGTACTTGATGAAGCTCGACAGAACCAAGAAAAATAGTGTAACCACAATCATTATCAACTGTGTCCAGGTAGCACTGTATCACTGCATGGTTATATTCTACATTTTTGTTTGCTTCGTAAAATAGGTAGTTGCATTCTATGGTCACACTGCGTGATATAATGTAGAAAAAGCTGTCACAGAGAATCAATCAATCACCTTTTCTCGATGGTGTATTTATGTATTTCTTTCTGTCTTGGTAAAGCTTTTAAAGTTCACTAATAGACATAATAAATCTTGAAATATAGAAAGAAATCCCGAAATAACGTCTCCAACTGTTGGCATTTATCAAAGACGTGAGAAACAAAAAAGTTAAGAATTTGGTTGCATCAGGGGATGTTTGTTACACATTAAATATACTCCAAGAGACATAGCAAGAATTCAAATTTAATTTAAACATTAAAGCACTTGGATCATATGTGAAACAAGCTAGGATCGAACTCTGAATAATACAATATTTTCTTTATTAATATTAGCTTTGTTCCTATTTGTTTCGTTTTGTTTTATGTTTTCAGATGGTAAAGTTACTGCTCATGTTTTTTAAAAAAATCACAGCTACAAAAGTAATGAATATGTTTCATTATTATTTACATTCACTATAAAAATATTTCTTAAAACCAAGTTAAAGTTATAAGCCAGGAAACTTGTTACAATAAACATGATAAAATTGAAATTGCAAACAAATAATTCTAAACGAAATGGTTATAAGACATTTAAAAATAAAATAATCATCAAATAAAGTGCCACAATTTTAACGTGGTATCTACAAAATATTATATTATTGGTTTCCAATAAATGCGAATGATTTATAACTACAAAAACTTAAAAAAAAAAAAAAAAACATAAGACTGAAACTAAAATTTTGAAAACATAAACTAATAAAAAACTAAGTTGATATTAATATCTTTGTACCAGGGTTCGCTTTTGGGTCCTATCGCAAGTAATCAAACTCTCTACAGATTTATAACAGGATGGGATTCCTGCACCTGGGGCATGGAGCCTAGGATCAGTGACTTTTGTATATATATATATATTAACCTCAATTTGTACACCGAACGTATGCAAACAGAAAATTAAAATCTTATTTCGGTAGTTTTCCTCGTACGCGATCGCTCGCTTGTGAGTGACGTCAGCCGGCTGAGCGGAAGTGAGAGAATCGATAGTTAGCCAAAGTCGAACATTTACCTCGATCGACTAGTTCGATCAATCAGATCAGTAGAAGGACATGAATCGCCATCTTATAGAAAGTAATTTGCATAATAAACTCATCGAATGAAGAGCGGCAAAAAGTGTCGTTGCACTGATGATTTATGCAAATAAAGAACCGACACGGTGCAAAGTATCGACGGACCAAATAGAATAACCGAAGCGCTCTGAGGGACAAGGAGTATACCAGAGGAGAGTATCGTGACGGCGGTTGGTCATAGCGATGGTAAAGCACATGTCCCACGAGTTGAAACACGTTGTTCTCATTATAGCATCGTAGGAGATTATTTGAATCCATTCGCTGCATAGTAAGTGGAAGAGCTTGCAGAGTAAGTTACGCCCACGGAAGAGCTGATTAAATAAGGGGCTTAAACGAGCGGCGATGACAGGTAATCCAAGTTTATTTTTTCTGAAGTAGTCGTCGTAAGTGTCACAGCAAGTAGTTGC
>JAGDQP010040843.1:0-17138 GCA_022664845.1 Lepisma saccharinum | reverse complement strand
TAATAATAATAATAATAATAATAATAATAATAATAATAATAATAATACATAGAATATTATACTCTTCTTCTCTAATCTTTGATATATTTTATCCAGATTATAAAAGTTACGAGGACTTGGTTTTACTCTGCTGATTAGACTGAAAGTCTGTCAACCCAACTTACGAGAATGGTTAGCAAGTTATCTAACATTGCAGGATAAAATGAATTAAAATCTTTTGATTGATCTGGATACACACGTTTTTTTAAACTCGAATCTGAACTTAGATAAACTACTGTCGAAAGAGAATATAGAACTTTTTCAGGATTATGTTCTATAAACACTTTTCTGTTACCGATATCGTCAGTTAGTGTAGACCCCTACGTCCAAAGGAAATAAGACTCCCTACGGCCAATGTTGAAATCCATTTGTTGTTTTGGTTTGTACGTACAAACGAGAATAAAAATTTCTTCCCTAAGATAGCAAGTATTTGCTTTAAACCTTTCTGTTGAATCCCTCCCATAATATGTTGAGCAATGAAATCCTCCGTCAAACACTTTCAGGAAGGGAAGGAGGAAAACTAATGGACATGTTTTGTTTTTTCTGCGTATTACTCTGGTATTGGTTTCATGAAGCATAAAACAGTACAGGTAATATCAGACGGACCCACCACATTGCTGATCCGAAATATACCTTATTCACTAACGTATGAAGATCGTGTTTTCCTCGTCGAGTGGCCATAGCTCACTTTGTAGAGCTTTGGCTTCGCATTTCTATGATACTGGGTTCGGGCCCAGTGGCCGGCCATGCAGACAGAAAGCCCTACAGGGATTTCTTTAGCCATGCCAGGCTTATCGTCATGATGCGTTTAGAACTAAGCCCAGGCCGACTTCCTTTCCAAATCCTCCACCTAATTCCATCCTGAACTGACTGAAACATGCCAAAAGGCCATAAGGCTCAAATGAATCCTTATTATTCATTCTAGAATTTTTTTTAATGTTTTAGTAACCCATGTTTTTAGTAAATATATTAGGGCCTACTTTGAGGGTACTAGTAATGTTCTGAATTGGGGAGAGATGTTCAAGTAATGTTTGACCAATATTTTTTTGTCAAAATTTGGTGTGTGTGATATAATGGAGTTAAGATTTTCTAAAAGATTTTCTAAAAGACCATTAAGTTTCAATATCTGAAAAATTTTAAATTAAAAGTTTGGCTCACTTAAAAAAAAAGTCGATCTTCACAGAAAAGTTTCCGGCGCTAGTCATATTTATAATTATTAATTATTAGTCGCCGTGGCTCAGTCAGTAGCGCATCGGGCGGCCCGGGATCAAATTCTGGCCAGCACACTGAAGTTCCTTAAAGTTCCTTTCTTGCAGTGTTCCTATGCCTGGCGCTCTGAGGTGCACTCTGCCTCCTATCAAACTGAGTAACAGAGTGTCCTTGGTATTCCTGAGCACCTTAGGAAGATAAGGACGGTCGAGCATGGGACTGACCCCCATACCTCCCTTCGTACCGTAGGTCGAGAATATGTGGAGCGATACCTCCACATCGCCCATGCGTCGTTCACATGCGCACAGCGGATAGCTTTGCCTTTTTTATTATTATTACATTTCTCAAACTACATGCCGTTTCTAAGGCAAAGATTACCTTAAATCTAAATTTGTTCTCACTTTGAAGAAAACAAAAATAAACCCGTCTTCATTTTCTTGAAAGAAAAAAAAACTTCTCAAAGTAAAAGTTGACGAGAAATATTCAAATGTTTTCAGCTAATTGTTATTTTGAAAGCCAAATTACACCTTTATCAGGAATGTTAAAGGTATTAAATGATTATGAGAACAGATTTCGATAGTATCGAAAGTTCTTGATAAAGTACTCATTTACTTGGTAAGTCTGCAAGCTTAAGTCAAGCTTGAATCATACTTTGTAGTTGGCTCCGCTCACACGTTCAGTCTGTAGGTCACATATTCATATTTCGCTCCAAATAGTTTGAATCGAAAAAAGAACTTTGTATGAAACTACCATAACCGGGACACGAACTCGGATCTTCCAATTGCCAGCTGGATATTTTACCATCAGACTTCCACAGCCACGGATAATTTCTGTGTACATGTTACATTTCGTTGCACCTCAGTAGAAACAAAATGTTGCCTACGAGACGAGACAGAGAAATGTCTATTGAACACGAAATGAGGTAGAACTCTCTCGTAATAGCCTACACAATATAGATCTTTTTATGTCGAGAAGAGATTTTTGAGACGAGACAGCTTTAATATGGTCTCGTGGGCAACAATTGCTGCAGGTGGTGTCGAAATTCAGAATGCATTTTGCAAAAGATACGAATCCATAAAGTTCCTTCAGATTCAGATTCTATAACCTTTCAAAGCGTAAAATGATTTTAACCTGAAAGATTAGATAATTTGCAACGTATTCGTGTAAACTGGGTTGCATAGCTTTCAGTCTAATTAGTACATTGAAACTATAAATATTTCTAATATTTATTTTTGATAATATTACAATCATACAGAGATAAAATAGAAAGAACAGTATGGTGTCCTGCATTTTATTGCACATTTTAGAAACTTGTGACATTGTTAACTTCATTTGTCATAACTTTTCCATTTTTATCAATTAGATAATATCTATGATTGGACAGTTGCAATTTCAATTTCTCCCAGCTTACTTCTGTTGTGATAAACGCGAGTTGTTATTACCAGGTGTGTAAATATGAAACCGGAATTTGTGCATAGACGGTGTTAGCTGTCACTGAGGTTACCGTAAAACTGCGTCCTTGGCGCCATTTGCTTCTTTTGACTGCTGATAACGATTTGCAACTCACAACCAGACAAGTTTCATGTCATACTGTAGTGTTTAATAGCGTTGAACATGGCGCAATTTATTCATACAAACTACGATGTGCGGACAGCATTGATTTTTTGTTACCATTTGAAGAAAACTGCTGCAGAATCGCATCGCATGCTTGTCGAAGCTTACGGTGATCATGCTCTTGGTAAGTCACAGTGATATGCGTGGTTTACATAATTTAAAAGTAGAGATTTTGACGTGAGAAACGAAGAACGTGGAAGACCACCGAAAAAGTTTGCAGACAGCGAATTGCAAGCTTTGTTGGATGAAGTTGACGCTCAAACGCAACAACAACTCGCGGATCAATTAGGCTTAAATGTGACACGAGAAGCAGTTTCCATACGTTTAAAAGCCATGGGCAAGATTCAGAAGGTGGGAAAATGGGTATCACATGCATTGACTGAACGACAGCAGGAAAACTGAAAAACCACTTGCGAAATTCTGCTCGCCAGGTACAAAAGGAAATCATTTCTCCATCGAATTGTGACTGGTGACGAAAAGTGGATCTATTTCGAGAATCCTAAGCGTAAAAGATCATTGGTAACTTCAGGAGAACCGGCGACATCGACTGCAAGAACAAATCACTATAGACGGAAGACAATGATTTTAGTTTGGTGACATCAGATCTATTATGAACTGCTGAAACCTGGCGAAACCGTTAATACCCAACGTTACCGACAAAAAATGATCGATTTGAATCAAGATTTGCGTGAAAAACGACCAGAATATGACCAAAGTCAACATAAAGTGATTGTGCTTCACGATAATGCACCCTCCCACACAGCAAAACCGGTCAAGGAAACGATTGGGACGTTTGGCTGAGAAATCCTTCCGCATGTGGCTTACTCACCAGTCTTGGCGCCTTCCGATTTTCACCTATTTGCATCCATGGGACACGCACTTGCTGACCAGCGCTTCACATCTTACGAAAATGTACGAAAATGGCTTGACTCGTTTGCAACACAAGAGGCACAGTTTTTTTGGTCTAGCATCCACACATTGCCGGAACGATGGCATGCAGAAATGTATCGCTAGCGATGGCCAATACTTCGAATAAAATAGTTCTTAGCATTGTCATCCAATCACTGTGTCTTTTCTGTACATAAATTCCGGTTTCATATTTACGCACGTGGTATTCATTAGCATCCTTTGGGCTCTGGGAATAGGGGCAGATGCTTTTAGATAAATTTAGTCTTCTCCATGTATCACGCTTTTGTTCTTCCCTTTTTATCTTGATGTACGATTTTGTTTACACTCTTCTACTTTTCTTTTTAGAGTCGCCGTAGCTCAGGCTGTAGCGCGTCTGCTTACGAATCGAGTGATCTGGGTTCAAATTTTGGTAAAAAATTTGGTAAACTTTATTTTTATATGGGCCAGTCTAGTAACTTTGGTCTTCGGCCCGTCACGATTCGCCTTTAGCTGTTAAGTGTTAAAATCCACACCCATGCCCTGCCGGGACTAGAACCCGGGACCTTTGAGCTGACGGTCTACCACCGCAGACCGCTCGGCCACCTGACCGGCTTCAAATTCTGGTTAGGACGCTGGAGACTTTTCTTGCAGTGTTCCCATGCCGGGGGCTCTGAGGTGCATTCAGCCTCCTATCAAATTGATTACCAGAGTGTCATTGGCAGAGCCAGCTCGAGGAGTGTTCGAACTGTTCCCCCGAACACAGCCCCAAAATTTTGGGGGCGCCAGCAATTTCGGGCGCGAGTGCATTGAAAACGGTAGTATATTAAATTTTAGTATTAAATTACTATTTATGAGGAGGCATCGAAAATTTGGAACAGAGCGCCGATTGAGCGCCGATACCAATAGCCGTCTCTGGCCATTTGGTATTCCTGGGCACCTTGGGAGGTAAAGGCGGTGGAGGGTAGGACTGGCCATCCCCACCTCATTCTGTTGAATTTGAATTTTATTTATGGCCTTTAGGCATCTAAGGTTCAAGCCGGGATAGGGAGGGGAAAGGATGCGGCAAGGTTTTGGCCTGGACCTAAGTTGAGGGTACCATCCTCGTCTTGCCTGGAGTGACTGAGGAAAAAGCACTAGAAAAATCTCAGTCAGGATGGTGGGCCATTGAGATTGAACCCAAGACCTTCCGAATGCTAAACTAACCCTGTACCACTAAGCCACGGCCGCTCGGTACCTCACTTCGTGCCGTAGGTCGAGAATAGTTGGTGGTTCCTTATTCCTACATTCACATCTCCCATGCGCCGTTCACGGTGCGTGCGAAACGCAAAGGGGATATTTGTACCTTTTATTAAAATTTCCTTTTATTTTTTGCCTTCAACCATCATCTTCAATTGAATTCTTAATACACGAGTAATAAAATACTTTTTTAATTATATGTAGTTAAAGAGTATTATAGTCTTTACAGCAGGTTCAGACTTCAATTAAAAAAAAAAAAAATATCCAATGTCCACCCCAGTAGCACAAAAACGTTGAAAATACGTGGTTAAACGTCAGTACCGAAACGTTATGTTAACGTTGTAAATGTACCGCCTGTTCAACGGTTAATTCGACGTTGAATAATGGTTGAGAAGAAATGGGTTTAGTTGCGCCAAAACAGAGCAAGAACGCTGTCTATTGGTATACACACATTTAGTTTCATTTTATACGTTCCTTTCATTATGATATACGGTGTTAATTTTCCAACAGTAAATAATACCAGCGGCTGCTGAGGGATTCGAACACAGGAACGTTGGTAACTTAACTTCAATTCTCGTTGGTAACTTGACGCGTTGACCACTTATCCACGAATCCACAGGAGAATTTATTACTCCAATAACCAATATACATTGGTGTCTGGAGAGTTCAGACACTAACAATTGTATTATACGATATTTATATTTCATAAGTACAGTAAAATAACGTATTGTAATGTACACAATAACATTCGTGATTGGACAATAATTTTTTGCTATATAGATTTATGAACAAATCTATACATAATTCATAATACATAATAATAGTACACAATATATAATAGGTTTACAAAATATATAATAATAATCACTAATATATGGAATTGCACGATATTAAAATGTTGTATAGAATAGACAATAAGTTTTTAACCTAAAAAATAGATTTGTAATATAGACGTAATAAAACAATGAAACTGTGAAATAGGCAGTAGTTAGTTGAGGTGCTGTGGTATTTTATGGTAAGAATTCTTTGACATCGTAATATACCTTATCCAGCAAGTGTTCCTTTAGCTCTTTCTTGAATCTATTTATGTTTTCTTCATTTCTAATATGTGTTGGCATCTGATTGTATATTCTGACACCCGTATGACTAGGCCCTTCTTGAACGAGGGTTAGTCTTGTAAAATATTGAAATTTTTCCTCCTTTTTTCTAGTACCATATTTATGTTTTCTTATAAGTGTATCGTTGTTTATTTTTGTATAGAAAGCTATTTCATAAAGATATAAAGAAGGAAGAGTCAGTATTCTGTATTGTTTAAAGAGTTTTTGGCAAGAAGTTCTTCTGCTAACTCCGGCGATGATTCGCAGTGCCTGCTTTTGTTTAGAGAATATTGATGCTGTTGCTGATGCGTTGCCCCAAAATATGATGCCACAAGTTATTATTGGATAAATAAGTCCATAATAAACCCGTATTAATGAGTTTCTACTTAATGTCTCTTTTAGTATTCTTAGAGCAAACAATTTAGAATTAAGTTTGTTTTTTACCTGCGCTATATGGCTGCTCCATTTAAGATTTTCGTGTATTTTTATTCCTAAAAACGTTGTTTCGGTGTTTATGTTTACATTTAAGAAAGCTGCGTGATTTTTAATATCTTTTATTACAGTATTTTGTTTTGTATGGAAGAGTATGTATTGTGTTTTTGTGTCATTTAGTATCAGACTGTTACTGTCGAACCAAGTTTTAGTTTGTTCTAATATTCTACTAATGAGAGTCCACTACTCATTTACTGTATCTAAACACGTACCTTCTCTAAAGTTGAAAACACGTCACATTAACGTCATATCAACGAAATTCTATCTTCGTTGAAATATGTTTTAAAATTCAATCTGTTTTCAACGTGCATATGGGAACAGAAAAATTAGCTTGTGTTCGTTTTTAATTATATTAATTATTGGTATTCAATTCGTTTTTAATTATATTTTGTTTTGACATAACATTAGTGAGAAACATAATAAACAAAATTTATACCATAGTTGAAAATAACATATGTAATACACGTTGTATTAACGCCTTAGCAACGCAATGACGTCTTTGTTGAAATAAGGTTTAAAACTAAACGTATTTTTTTTCAACCGATAACGGTTAATCAACTAAATGAACCTAAAACCAATGTTGAAAACACGTATGTGTGCTACTGGGGCTATTAATAAGGAGGAGGTGAAGGAAGCTTTTTTCCTTATTTCAAGCGTCCAGCTAATTTCATGATGTGAGAAGGAAACTTCGATCAGGATGACTGGGTTCAAACCGAAGACCAACTGACCACGAAGCGAGAATGTTTTTGCTGAACTAAGTAATTCTGTTAGTTACAGAAAATTTGAAAATAAAGTGAGGTGTCATTTCTAGATGGCCATTTGTTATGCGTGATAGAACTATAAATATGATGTGCCTTATTTTGAGACAGCCTTGTAACATGTAAAGACATCCTTTGTCTCTTTCATAGCTTGACCAATCTATGGCCAGGAAGTTTAACTAATCTGCACAATACGTTTACAAGAGGTATTGCTAGAAAGATTTCTATTTTTCTGGTGTAGGGGTGGAATAGTTACATAATACAAGAATATGTTGCTTCTTGGGAATTTGTTCTTCTGTAGTGTAGTTCGGATGAGTCGGTCGTGGCTCATGACCGTGGCCGTGGCATGCTAAAATGTGTTTACTATAATTGAACACAGTGTTTTTTTAAACATAAAAGATACAAAGTAATCTTGGAAATCTTACTTTACTTTATAGAGTACAATATAATAAAGACATGTTGTAGGTTTGGTATATCACAGTATATTGCGGGTACCATCAAATTCTCTAATATAATTAGGATCTCACTTCAAACCCCAGTTTTGGTTTGTACTTACGTTGTTTAGCATTTATAAACTCTTTTGTCCAGCGATGCTGATTATAAATACTGAATGCCCGATTACGATAGAATTCAATGACGAACTTTTGTTACTACGGCGATGAACTTGTGTATTCCGTAAGCCATAAAGTAGTGGTATAAAGTTAATGGAGTAAGTTAACGGTATATCAGCTTTTGTTAAATGGATGAATACGTACCGTATTGTAATGCGTATAGTGATTTTCATAAATTTGTACGAGGGTTTTTAATAAGTTTCCCTACCCTCACGGAACGACAAGATTTTACTGTATCACAGAATCAATTAAGGAATGTAACTTTTCATACAGTATTATTGATTCAAATATGGATCTTCTTTTTTATACATAACTCATTTTAGACTTTAGCTGCAAGTGCTCCGAAGCCTTATGCAACCGCTCTGTCCGTCTGTCGACAACTTTCAACTCAGGAACTACTATGGCGAGAAAGGTGGTAGAGGTCTCGTGTGAAAGGTCTCTGCGAGACGAGTTCAAACCCGTATAGACCATGAACATCGTAGGGGAGGGGGTCCAAAGATAGTGGGGGAATTTAGGAACTACTACGGCTATAAGAGGGTGTTTGAGGTGTCCTTGGAACAGTCTCGGCGAAGCGGGTTCAGATATACGAGGGGAGGGTGGAATTTTCAACTCAGGAACTACTAGGGTTATAAAGGTGTTTGTAGTGTCGCTGGAAAGGCGCAGTTTTCCCAACGAAGCACTGATCATCCAAATAGGATACTCGTTGCTGACAACTGGTGTTAAAATATGCTGCGATACCTCACTTGTTTTCTAGTAGATTTTGATGAAAACCTCTTCTATTCGAAATTTAAATGCACTTGGTTTGACAGATATTTCATGCATTTTCTTATCCTCGTCAGTGTAAATTAACGTAGGCTGCAGACAGTTCTTAGTCACCTTTCTGCGTGTGTTGTCTCGGGATCAAATCATATGCGTTGCATTGAAGAGAGAGGATTTTACCAAAATCTGTAGGCCCCGTCCGTAGATGCTCTTAAGAACATTTCCAGGAAACATACAAGGATCTTATTTTGTTAATTCCTAATTATACATACCGTGCCTCATGTTTTGAAAAATACAAATACATATTATTTTGCAACTTTACAATAAGAAACTAAGCACCAAACGGTTGGTTACAGTTAGTCCTGTATTCTATAACAGATTGGTGGTCTCGTTGTGGGTGGAGAGTTCATTGAATTGAGTGGTTTAGAGTCCGTTTAGGCCCCATCCTTAGAATCTCATAAGCTCGTTTAGAAATGCAGCCAATACGGACTGGCGGTATTCGAACTAACAGTAAGTAGCCTGAGGTATAAAGTTGTCTAAGGGTCATAAAAAATTAAATTAAATTCAATTCAATCTCAGTTTCACATAAAAACAATTGTATGATTTACGACGAAGCTACCATATGGGTATGACCAAATTAACATCAATTCTAATTCAGTGGTGTGCGTTTTGCGGCCTGAGATAAGGCGACCGTGCGTTTTGCGCCCATGAAAACTGATTCATAGTGGAATGCCAATGTTGAACCTGTTAGCACTAGTAACTAGATTGATACTTTCTTGTCTTTTAATATACGTGCAAGAAGCTTGTTGCATATTTCTAGTTAGGTCAAATTAAGTTAGATTACCAGTTTCATTCTGGGAGCAAGTTACTACAATTTGAGAGGCAAAGAAATTTGTTGGGGTAAAGGTATATTCCCTATGCGATGAACGGCGCATACACACAGAAAAATGTTTAGTCAAAATCGAGAGAAATTTAGTCATTTTTAAATAAATCATCCACTGGTTTAAACACCGATTAATTTTGTGTCAATTTTGAGAGGAGCATTTATTGTGCACTTCCGATTTCTGTAGATCTTTGAGAAGGGGTCTTGGCTAGCGCGCGGGGTGAAGTGGGAAGTACACAAGCAATCAGCGAGAATTTGCGCTTTTGCTACCTACCTCGCATTGGCTATTAAAATTGTCTTCCCACCTATCATCAAGGTACGACTCCTCCCTCGCGGCTACAGAACTCAGAAGTAGACAGTAGTCATTTTATTTCATTAAATAAATAATGTTCAGATCTGAGTGCGAATGATTATTCAAATATGACTGGGAATATAAGCAAAACGACTGGGAATAGTAGTTAAAATTGAGTAAGATTTCGTCTAAAATGCACTTTGTCTTTGTAGTAATAACATTTTGCAGTAATATTACTATATCAATTAAAAAAACTCCCCGCCTCGTGGGTGAACTAGAATGTTTAGCTCCTAAAAGACTAAAGCGTTCCTTAAAACGTTCTTCTACGTCTTGTAGAAACGACTCACATTAATATATGCAAGAATGCATATTCATGTGCCATTATTTCTAAAATCCTTCCAGCAATTTCTTTAAACATATGTAAGCATATAAAAACAATAATCCTACGTTTAATTCGGCAAAGTATAATCCGATTGTCTAATAACAATAAACTTCCAGTATCTAGATTTTATTTTTTTAAAAAAAGGTGCTGCCAACTGTTGACCACAAATATAAACAGAAAATTAAAAAATGCATAACTTAATATAAACATGCGTTAATATCTTCACACATTTAAACATTTAAACTTTCGGGGGAGAGGAGTCGGCAAGAGCCTAGTTTGTAGGTACCATTCCGGCGTTTTCCTGGTGTGAGAGGAAACCTATAAAAACTTTAGTCAGGTTGAGCATCCGCTGGGTTCATTCCTAGGATTTTTCCAATTGCTAAACCAATGCTATATCACCGACCGGTGTTAAGTCAATACAATTTTAACACATAGCAACGATCACTAACTTTTGTGTGTTACTTCCACACAGACACACAGTGGTCACAATGATAAATGTAGTTGAACAAAAGTCTAAATTCCAGCCATAATGGATTTCTTTGAAACTTTTGCAGTCGATATCTAGATAAGTGAGCTACCTGAAACCGTGCTTATTTTATGATAACAATAGACGAAATGAGGGTAGGAAGCAAGTAAAAGAGGTAATTGCCTTAAACTCGTTTTTTGACCGCGTGTAATCGGCCAAACTATTCTAATTCCTGAACAACGGTTTCCTGTTCGATTTAAGTAATATTTGGTTTCATGTGAAATCATTAAATAACAGTGAACCCACTTCTATGTGTAGTGTATTTGTATTAGTTATATGATACGTGTGTTCATTGTGACACCTGTAATTTTATATAATGTATGAGAAATCTGCAAAATTTGATATCGGAGGTTATCCATCGCTATTTATTTATATTTAGGCCTATGTAAGTGTGTCCATACGTTCTCAATTTAATTTATTCTTAACTGAGATTCTAATCACATCTTTTTTATTTTTATCCTTGATCTGCAAATATGACTACCCAATCAGTGACGCGCTAAATGAAACCAGTAGAGGACAAGGAGGCTAGAAATAAAGCTTTGCGTAATTATAAGGAGCAACACGCACGAAAAGTTTCTCGAGACATTAATATGGAAGATGTGATACAGAATATTGCCACAAACAAGAAAAGGATTCTTACGAAATGGAATTTTAATTTTGCATGAAAATTCTTGAAATATTTCTTAACGCCCAAAGTTGTATATAAAAGGTGCGTACAACCTTTGGTTCGCACTGGGAAGAATGAATAAATATGAAACTCCGGTCTCGAAAGCAAGACAAAGCAGTGGTAAGAAGTCGTTACGGTGACAATATAACACTGTCTTTAAAATAAAATCTTAAGGCGGGCCAAGGTTACATATGGACTATCAAGGCAAAAAAGGTCTTGAATATCTGGAAACATATATTTGTGTTTTAGTTTTATTATAATCTGGTCAAACTAGTATTTTCTTCTTATGCTTGGTTTGCAACACTGTTTCTCGGCTTGGGGATTCCATTTCAGTAGCAGATTTTCTCTCCCTGAACGTCTACTCTTCTCTCTCTTTCTCTCTCTCCCACCCTGTTTTCATCTGTGTAATTTTTACGTTTATTTTTGACTCGAAGGAAAATAACAACAAAAATAAAAACAAGGGTAACTAAAATAAAAAGAAACCACTAGCATCATACCTTATGTCTATGGTCTATGGTTTACTATGGTCTTTATTATTATTTTGCAATCACCTCCTCTTCAGTTAAAAATGCGTTTCAACTGGATTCTCCCCCCCTCCCCCCAAAAAAAGGCTTCAGCAAAGTCAAGAGAGAAAAAATAGGTATATCAAATTTCGATCAATATGAGAGATTATTATTGTCAATTAAAATTAAGCCTTGTACTCAGCGTGTCCCCTATGGGTGAGTGGTAACGTTCACTGCCTTGTAATCAAGGGGTTCCGGGTTCAATTTCCAGTGGGGACACAAGTGGTTCGGAGCCCACGTTAAACAACTGTAGATTCCGTCCTTAGGACGTTATATTCAACCGATAGAAGGCAATGGCAAGCCACTACTAGTTTACCTTGATCAGGGAACTCCGGGTTAGGACCTACCTTCGTGTAGAATATCCATCATCAACATCACTCACAAGAGCACTAAGTGAAGATAATTATAGTGAAAGCACCAGAAATGTTCGATAAACTTGATAATAAGTTCCACAAAGTGTTAAGTATGTAGATAGAGAATGTAGAGGCCTATACGAATAAATTGTAGAAAATATTGAAAATAATTCCATGAACCCAAAATACCAAAAAACAAACCCAAAAATTATAAAGTTGCGAGGACGTTGTAAATCAAGCTTCATTACAACTTGATGAATGCAAAACATAGGCCGATACCAAAAACTTTTGGGGTAACAGTATTTATATTTTTATAGACACGAATAAAATTAATTTCAACATTTTTTTTCTGAATTAATAATCTGTTTGGGCCTAGAACCACATATAGCCTTGAGACGTTTCTATAACAATGCACTGGGTGATAAAAAAGAATCCGAACCGGCAATATTCACAAGTAAACACTATTTTAAATAAACACTGCAGAATAATAATAATAAAAAAATGGCAAAATTGAGGTCACGGAAGAAAGGAAAAGTCACTTAATATCGGGAAAGGTATATTCTATTCAATCTAGTAACTCCTAACCTCGCGATTAATATCAAGGAAATTGAAACTGAGACTATTAGGAACGGTTATTCAGCTGGAAATACTTTACATTTCGCGTAGTTGAAGTCTTAATATAGGTCTGCCATTATACTTGAGGTAACGTTGACTCCGAATTGCATTTTAGTACTTTTTCCAAAATTTGCTCTATTGCGAAAGTACGGTTTCATGAGATTGGTTCGGAGGGAAAGTTTCTGATTAAATTTATTACTTAAGTCTAAATTATTCGTTGCTAAAGAAACCCCACGATTGCCGGTGATATAAGCCCTCCCTCCCATGTTAACAACCAGTCTGCTGGGACAAGGTCTGTTTGAAATGATCGCCATAGGAACGCAACGAAAATGCCGTCATAGCTTAGCTAAATTATAAAAACATGGCAATAAGCCTTTCAACTAGACGCAAATGATGACATACAGCAAACTCCCGATTATTCGTGCTATCATCAGACAAAATGGCACGAATAATTCGGATATGTTTGTTGATTTGCCATAATAATGATTTAGCAAAAGAAAATATAAAACATATACACGTATATACAGCTGTAAGAACAGTTGCTTTACACCTGCCCATCTTGGTCGTCGCGATTTCATTATTCTTATAATGTCGGGTGAGTCCGTGGAATTCTTCAGTGTGCAGTCTCCTTCATTCTCCGGTCATCTCGTCCCGTTTTGACTCGTATATCTTTCTTAAAACCTTATTGTCAAACACACGTAGATTATGTTCAACTGGTCTGGTCTGAATATTCTCAATTTCAACTTCCTTTATAGTCTATAGATCGCGAGGTTAGAAGTTTCTGGACTGCCTGATGCTAAGCGACGTTCTATTTCTTCAGTGACATAGTTTTTACTTATTACATAAAATGCTCCTAAGTATTTTAATTTGTTTACTTTCTCTATAATCTCATTTTTAATTGTTACGTATCTATTTCCTTCATTCTCAGTGTTTTGGCTTGTTATCATGTATTTTGTTTTCTCTATGTTTACCTGTAGACCCATCTTATGGCACGCTTTTATTAAGACATCGGTGTTATTTGCAATGCATCTATATCGTCCCCTATTAAATCTACATCATCCACGTATACAAACAGTTGATTCAAGCCATTCAATGTTAGTCTCTTTTTGTCCTCTTTTATATTTACAATCGCATATTCTAACGTAAAATTAAACAGTATTGTGGTGAGAAGGCAGCACCTTATTTCAATCCGCTGCGAATCTCGAAACTATCTGATATATTTCCTATTCGTAATCTGCTTATAGAGTCGCTGAGACATATCCTCACTAGTTGAACCAGCTTTTTTCGGAATTCCAAATCATACCAGGATACTGTATAACTTTTTCTCTCGCAATAGAATCACATGCTATCTTAAAATCAAGGAACAGCTGGTAAACCGTCCCATTGTATTCTCATTTCTTCTCTTATAATATTTGTAACTTCGGCAGAATCATGATATAAAATTTTGAAATTCAGAGTTACACATTACATGTGCTAATATTTTTGTTGTAGTTAATTTCATAAATGATTTACCGATAGACAAAAGTTAAAACAATCCTAATTTGGATACATCTTTCTTAGTTTTATATACATGAATCTGTACACTGATTTTCTGCTGAAATAACTATATCGTAATACGGATAGTCTGTAATACAAAATTTTGTACCATCGCTTAATGCATATTGTTGTGTATTTTTTTCTATACAATGTTTATCTGTAACCAATTTAAAAACACATCTGGTTTCTTATCTGAGAAATTTAATGATGACGGCGATTTAATGAATACAATTTTTAAACGTCTTCACGGGATCTTTCTAATCACCTATGTGTTTGACGCAAAAAGCTTAACAAACATTGACTGTGAATTAGTAGTATTCATGTCTAATCGAAACGCCTTAGCTGTTTGCCAAAATCTAGTATACAAGATTCAGCTTGTGAAAATTAATTTAAAAACACCTTAGAATTATATTTATTTTTCTAATATGCTCTGTCTGAATGTATCTATAGGGAGAGGGGGGGGGGTAAATACCATGAAACTGTTAAGAGAAATTAGGCCTTTTTTTTTCATATTTCAATCCGAAGCAAAATTGTATATAATGATTCCAATAAGGTCTTTGGCCGCAGTATACGGACCTCTGATTTCATTCATATAATCTTCAAAGACCACAGACCACCACAGATGAACGTTGGGTAATAAATAACAAATTCATATAATACAACTACTAATAATTTAAAACGCTTGGGAACCATATACTTCTTTCTGTGTGTGAGAGAGAAACAGACAACTACTCAGTTGTCCGTCATTCTGAAAAATTCTCTATTTTTTTTTTTTTACTTTTTTTGTGTGTGTGTGTAGATCTCTTCGTCTTTTACTTTACGCTTGGCAGTTTCAGGGGCGTTTATTTCAGCTACGTCGACGGTAATCATGAATGGGAAAACGAAAGGATAGAGAAAAACTGTCGTACGGAGAATAATGGTAAAAATGGAGGAGGAGAGGGGTCGGTAGTAAAACCTAAGAGAATAGGATTCTCTACTTTATCGTCACACTTAGTAAATCTTAGAGCCAAAGACTCAGAAGAAAAAAAAATTGACAAACAAGAGGTAGTCGAGACAATATGTCGCTAACACGCTTCAATATACAAGGAAGTAACTTCTAGGAGTTGCATCCTCAACAGTAAGGGATGTTGCTTTTTATTTCATTGTTATATCATTTTCTTTTTTTAAAAAAAATACGAGAAAAGGAGTCATGCAAATATTGCCTAAGAGCGGAAGTTAGTGTCCAATACGATATTGTTTCATTGTTGATGGTTGTGTAGGAAGATATATTTTTTCTAGTAATGGTTGCGAGATAGGACAATGATGACGATTTTTTTTTTTACCTAATAATTTGCTGGGCAGAATAGGTGAAAGCTGCTGTTTGTTATGGCGCATTAGATATGAAAGTATAAGGAATGGTGTGCCAATCTACTCAATTCCCATGATTTATGGTGTTTCTTTTATCTCATGTGGAAAGGGTTTTTGATCACAGCAAATCACTTGCAAGTATTGACTATGTTAGACTTGCGTGATTGGACAGACTTCTCAACGATTCTTTTTTTCATTTTAAAAAGATGATATAATGGGCAAAGTCGATGCCTGCTGACTTACACTATTGATGCTGTATCGTCAGTTCAAGCTCTTCTCACGTCCTGACTGAGATTTTCCAATATTTTTCCTCAGTTTCAAACAGATTTTGGCAACTACCATCGAATTACGCCAAGTTGTCTCTAACAAGGATGAGCAACGGGAAGGTACGCTGCTTGATTCCCGGCTGTCGGTCACCTTGACCGAATTCCCTCAGTTTCACCAGGAGAATGGTGCGAAGGTACCTCAGTTAAGACCCTACTTCTCCTTCCCTTGCTCCCCGAAGAGTGATCGTCGATGGATGTAATCCCTCAGATGAGACGGACTTAGACCATAGTTGTTCAACCTATATCTAAAAAAAGAACTGAGCTCCATATGGTCCCGGTTGGTCAGAAAGTAGTTTATGAGAAACATGCCACAAAATGGTACAACCAAATAAATGTTCTTGTAAACATGTTGGAAAAATGCTTTCATTTCTAAAAATTTGACCTTGAACACAAAATTTTAATTTTTGTTCAAAATTGCTACTACCCAGACGATCTACAAAAACGAGAATTTATGCTTCATATAGGTAGTGTTATTATTAACAAATCTATATCAAATATACATACTGTTGTTCATCATAATTATTATCGTGCCGAAATCGGCAAGTCCTTCAAGGAAAGCTAAGCTCTCTATATTCATCCCGATCTTGCACCTTTTCTTTCTCAGCATATGATTAATCTTCCTTAATACTACTAAGGAGCTGGATTAGTCTTCTTTCTCTTCCGTTTTCCTTCCACCACACCTTTAATTACATCCCTCAGTACACAATCTCTGCGCAACCGATGTCCTAAACAGTTTCTTTATTGTCTCCAAGTCTTGTTCAGCACCTTGTCATTACGCATCATCTGTGACCAGCTAATTTTTCCATTCTATTTCATGTCCACATTTCAAAAGCTTCCAATTTTCTTCCTTCACTTTTTCGTAGAGTCCACCTTTCTCCTCCATATAACAATCTATAGGCCCTACGAAACATTTAAATAACTCTTCCTCAACCTCTTTATCCATTG
>JAGDQP010040841.1:4737-17139 GCA_022664845.1 Lepisma saccharinum | reverse complement strand
ATCATTCTTCTAGTACTAAAAGATTTCTTTTTGAAGTCAAATATCATTTTAATTTGAACAAATTCTTCGTGCCAAACAACAACTGAATCCCATTCATCCTCAGATCTGGAAAGTTGGTCTAGTGACGAAGTTGCGATGATAGTAAATAGTGATGACTCTAGTATGGAGTAGACGACTGGTGACAATAACATAGTGGACAATGGCAAGACTAGTATGGATACTGATATTGAACTTGGTAAAGAAGAAGATTCTAGTGGTGAGATGCTTAATACTAGTGGTCAACAGTGGATGACTGATCATCATGAGGAAATGATGTATGATGCTGGGAAAAGTAGCGATTTTGAAAAATAGTAGGTGAACATGAGAAAATCTTTTCAACTTTGGTTTTCAGGGTTGTCAAATCACCATTATTCATTAGTAAAGTCAATTCCCAACCCCGAGGTATATGTAAAGAGTTTATTTAATTTTGATATGGAACATTTACTTAAAGTTGTTGATCCTGATTCGAAAGTGGAGCTAATGAATAAAACTAGTAATTGTAAAGTTAAACCAATTTACAAACCTTGGCGATTCCGTGCACACCTTAACGTAGAACATATCCTCCGTAGTATTAAGTATGTTCTCAATTCCATTGAGGAATTTTTGTTAGGGAATAAAGTGACGGTCAAAGTCAATATTAGCGATCCTATTTCGCGGGCAGGGGCGATACGGTAATGATAAATATTTGCCTTCGGAAAACACTTCAAAAACACATTATTCCAATTTGAATATGTTCCTGAATGTCTCTCGTGGGTTATGGTACTGGCAAAACTACTGGTGGATTAGGAATTTGATATTGTGAAATACATAAAGAAGTATTCTAAGAAGAGTGGGTAGGTAAGCATCTATCTTATGTTAAATGCAGGAATAGATTTATTGAGTAAAAATGATGGGAGCATTGAAGATGTAGACCAGTTTCAAAAATATTATGGTAACGAGTATCAGATTATTGTATATGTGCGTGATCCGGAGAGTCGGAAGTATACGATACTATATTCAGGATCATCAGCGGACAAGAAATTGTTTCTAACATATGAAGATAATCATTATGATGTCACTGAAATCATCACTGCATTTTAGGTCATACTAGTTATTGTTATCATTGTCTTACACCTTATGAGGAATATCGATTCCAAAAATGTAAATATTTATGCAGTCATTGTGAAGAGGATCATGACAACACAATGATAAGAGTACTAATGATAAGGTTTTCAAATGTCGGTATTGTCATCGCACGTTTCCCAATCAGACCTGTTATGATCAACACAAATCCATAGCCAACGGGAAACCTATATATTATTGTGTATAACTTTGTTCTCAATGTAGGGTGAAAATCGATAGACGTAGCAGGAAAACAAAACATGTTTGTGGCGAATATTATTGTAAATTATGTAACATCCATATTGATGAAACCCATTCTTGTTCTGTTAAACCAACAAAAACAAAACGAATTGAAAATTTATTGTGCATTATCTTTTACGTAGCGACAATGTTATTAGACATGGATGAAAATGGTGAACGTGAACAAATGGCAAATTTAATTTGTGCATCTCATCGGTGTTATAAATGTAGGAATATGGTAAAAAAATTATAGTTGTAGTGTTTGTGGAAAAGCCGAAGGTCAGAGTTATTTTGTATTTCATAAACGGAAACATTTCATATTCATGTTTTAGAGCAGGGCCCTAAGTTTAAGAAAGTAGGGCTTTTACACACAATTGTTTTCGCTATGATACATTACTAGTAGTGCAATGTCTCATGGAATAAGAAAATTTGTCGCATCACATACTGCATAAGGATAAAAGTTTATACAACTAAGTGTTACTAATACCATTTTTACTGATACATTCTTATTCATGAGAGATAAATTATCCAAATTACCATCAACAATAGGGTTCCATGAAAATTTCAAGGGAGACTTCCCATACCAATTTAACACTTCTAACAATCAGATTTATGTTACGCTGTGGCCAGACATTTAGTATTTTGATATTTACTCCAGATCTGAGGATGAATGGGATTTAATTGTTTGGCACGAAGAATGTGTTCAAATTAAAATGATATTTGAGTTCAAAAAGAAATCTTTTAATACTAGAAGAATGATTTTTTAATTTTGGCAATGGGATTGATTCAATTTTCGGACCTTACTGAAGAACAAACTGGTGGTATACAGTGTTTCATGCAAACAAGCACTATAGGCTCGTGTGCAATGGAGTGCTTTCGTTCGCGTTATCTTAAAGAAAATACCATTCCATTCATCCCACCCTTAGGTTTCCAGCACCGTGACAAACAAAGTAAGACAGCGAAGCAATGGTTGAAATATATAGAATATAAAAATAACGTTTAATTACGAACATCAGAAAATGCAGTTGAAGTTCAATTTAAGCGGTTTAAACTGGATGGATACGACAAGAAAAGTCGGTCTGCTTATTAATTTTATGGATGTTACTGGCATGAATATATTTGTATTAGTCAACTTCGCCGTTATTCCAGTCATAAAGGCCATCCTTTGGAGAATCAGTACAAAGGAACATTAGCGAAATAGGAATTTCTAGAAAAATTAAAATTAAAGTTCCATTCATCTGGGAATGTAAGTGCAACAAACTGGATCAAGCATCTCTGGAAATTCAAAGTTTCCTCCGTGATCAGTGTTCTATTGTGGAAAATCCATTACGTTCTAAAGATGCATTAAATGGAGAACACACCGAATGCTTTCGTGCATTATATGAATGCAGTGAGAACGAGAATTTAGCATACCTCGACGTAACCTCCCTGTATCCCTCGGTGATGTCCAAGAAACCTATGCTAACAGATAAAATTACATTTCATAAAGCGAGAAAAGTGTCTGATCCAGATAATGTCCATGGATTGGTTTACTGCAAAGTACTTCCTCCTAAGTATATTGGTATACCTGTTCTGCCATATAATGCACGTAAACGACTTGTCTTTGGTTTGTGCCGCTCTTGAATGGAGGAAATGTATTCCGGAATCTGTACACATACTCAAGAGCAACGTACAATCAAAGGGGTATTTTGTACTCCTGAATTTGATATGGCGTTGGATAAAGGATATGTCATTCTTAAAACATACGAAATCTGGAAAATGGAAATGACTGCGGGACTGTTCAAAATATGTGTTGATAGTTTCCTAAAAATGAAACAAGAAGCCAGTGGGTTTCCTAATAAATGTACATCGGAAAGGGAAACGCCAAAATATATTCATGTTTATGAAAAACTTGAAGGTATACTTGACTATCACAAAATTCAATAGAATCAGTGATTGAAATATATTTCTAAATTATTTTTGAATTCTTTATTTGCTAAATGGTGATAAAGGTGCGATCTTCTAAATGCTATAGTTGTTAGTGATGTAAGAGTCTTCAACGAAATTCTAAGGTCGTCTCAGCTGGTATTACAACATATGACTCCTATAACAGACAACAAATTATTAGTGACGTTTAAGGATTTTGAAAATTAAAATTCACCACATGCCTTTACCAATGTTGGAGTAGCAGAATTAACATCCTCGTGTTCTAGGGTTCTATTATATGAATTACTGGACACTGTTGGCATGGAACGTTTTATTTATTGCGACACTTATTCAATTATTTACGTGCAGAATCGAGATGTACTATTGTTGCTACATACTAGGAATTACCTTAGACAATTGACTAATATAATAGAAGACGGATGGGAGATGCAAAGTTTTATTGGTATGGGTCCAAAAAATTACAATTTCGCTATAAAGAATCTTCTCTTTGATGAAATGGAGTAAGTTTGTAAAGTTCGTGGTATAACTTTGAATTATCGTGAAAGACAGATAATAACTTTTGATCACTATTATCATTTGATCACTGAACATTATGATAGTCGTGAAATCTAGTCCGAACAATAGCTTGGGCAAAACAGGATACAAAATCGTTTCCTAAGGTCAAACGAAAACACAACGAGTGGCCAATAAGAAGCGGCGACGACTAAATCCATCAAACAAGGAAGATTATTGCACTCCTCCGTACAGATATATCTGTGAATAATGTTTGTGTAACAACAAAATACTGTTTTGTATAAGTTAAATTTTAAAGTTGTGAACCAAACATTGTAAAGCAAAAACTTTTTGTTGTGAAACATAACAAAAGCTTTTTTTGTTCTAAAAACATTCTGTGAAACAAAAGTCTAAAAATAAAAGGTTTTTGCTCTTAAATCAAAAAGAATTATTTTCAATCTAAGACTTTATGCTGTGAAACTAAAAACGTGATTTTTTGGGAAACAAAAAGCTTTTGCTGTGAAACGAACTGAAAAAGTTTTTCTTTCTTATGACAACTTACTGTGAAAAAATCTTTTATAAACTAAAATATTTTGTTGTGAAAAGAACTGGATAACTATCTTTGTTGTCAAAACTTTTTGTTAAACAAAAGCAAACAATACAAAATTGCTATGAGTTTAAAAACATTTTTGTAAACTAAAACCTTTTTTGAAAAGGTTTTTGTGAAACATTTGCTGAAACTTAAAAGTGAAAAAATAAAAACTTCTTGTTGTGAAACTTTTTTGGAAACTAAAAACTTTTTGAAAAGTTTCTTATGGAACGAAGAAACAAAAAGGGATTTTTCTTGTGAAACGAAAACAAAATGGAAAACGTTTATGTTCCTTAACTATGTCATGAAAGCTTTAATAGCTTCAAAGTTTCAAACATGTAGTTATTCGTTACGTACAAAAATTCAATAACTTGCACTGTGCAAGATACAAGATTTTGTACAACACTGTATCATGATAGCAGAAAGAAAATGTAAATCAAAATACTTTGTAAGAGTTGACTTCTGCATTGTAACACATTTTATATTATACCAGAAAAATATATAAATCATAATAGAGTGTATGACTTGTCTTTTTATTACAGAACCGTTTTTAAAGTGTCTCGCATCACAATATTTTGTAACACTTGTCTTTTTTACATTTTTCGTTTCACTTGTTTGGAAAACATTTAAGAAGAAAACAAGACATCTCTTTAATCACACTATTTTCTATCACTTGGAAATTTTCTGGTCGGTATATATTTTACTTATGCACAATGAAAGTTAATTGTTAATATCAAATCGATTGTTTTATTTATATATCAAATATCCTAGTGTATATTAAAAGTTAGTGCGAGTGACAATATATTATTAGATGATCACGAAAGTAATGTATCTTTCACCCATAAGATTAAGCCTATTCGGTCTCTAGATTCAAAGTCACCAGCTTCGTACAGTGTGAGAAAATTATGCAGCACATCAATAGAATTACTGTGGGCTTCGGTAAATGTTCGATATAGTTCTTCACACACATTCATCAGAACATCCATCAGACCAAGTAAAATCATTTCCTTGAATAGGTCTATCCCCTCATGATCAGAGCAAAAAGAAATATTGTGAAAGCACTGGTCACAAATTATATTGAAACAAGGTAACCATCCCTCAATTCTTGGCAACGCATATTCGACGGCCACGTCTGCAAAAGTATAGTCACAACTAGCCATATTCCTTTGTTCCTGATTCACATGAAGGGGGTTAAGTGATAATTTTAATCCTGTCTGTAATTTATTGAATTCGTCAACCAATCAAATTGTTTTAATTCAATTGAAGTCACTACATACTGCGCGTGTGTGTGTGTGGATGAAATGGAGGCATGCTTTAAAGGGGGCATTAAACTACTAGTCATTCAGCCTAATGGTTATGCAAGCCAACACTACACAAGTGTATTATATGTGTCATATGACGCAGGGATGTTCACTTCTTGTAAAACTTTGAATCCAGTACTCCTTCTACCATTGCTATCATGCGTGGTATGCAATTCATTATTACCAGCGACCAAGTTAGGCTCTGGATACGCTAGATGGAGTCCAACACTTTTTAAAGTAATCCATATAATATGTGATATGTATTCTATCAGTATCATGGACCAAACTCGGCTCTGGATAAGTTATATTAAAAGTCTCTAAAAATTGTGTATATATAAGCCTATCTGGTAAAATCAGACAATATGAAACGTTAAATTAGTGTCACCGACTCAAATACCATAAAAGAGAAATCCACATTGCTTATTTAATTAATTGAAGCCTTTTATTCAATAGATGATAACACATGTTGCCCTTACTTGTCAACGCTAAATTACTGCATCCTTCTCGATGTAAATACCAGGAAGTTTGATAAATAACCTATTTATTAAAATAATTTTCAGCTGGAAACACTTCCAGTCATAAGGTGGCAAGCATGGATGCCTAACAATGTAAGTTGGCAACCATGGATGTCCAGCAATGTAAGCTGTAAATGAGGAAGTTCCGCACGTCGGGCACTGTATATCATTTTAACTGATTCTCTCTCTCTCTCTCTCTCTCTCTTGCCCCTCTCCCGCTCTCCTCCTCTGCCTATCACCCTGTTTAAACAAATAGAAACAAACAAATTAGGGGGTTGTGTGTTTCCTTAGTGACAGAGCGCAGTGCAATCTGTGGTGTATAAGCAAATTTCTCTCAAGTCTCTCCTACAACTTCCGACATGCGGCGAGTATCACATCCGGTCTCCGTCAAAGTTATCTCGACCAGTGGGTGACAACGTATGGAGGATCCTAATATTTAAGTCAGGTAAGTACTTAATTATTAACCTGTAGCTGCCTGAAAATTAGCAAAATTAGTCGGTATCAACTCCAGGTGTCTTGTTTCTGGCGAGTGCATATAGTGCACGAATGACATAAGACCAGGCTGTAGCTAAAATTAAACTGTTGCCAATACACACTGGAAAAAATAAAACATTTTAGCAATGGCGGCCATTCAATGGGTAAGGTTAAAAATCAATAGTAGTTTGTCATTTCATACCGTATAGACGGAATCTACAGTATTATTACAGGTGCAAAATATTTGAATCGTAATCTTCAACACGGCAACAATCAATCCAATTTTCGTATATATTGTATAAAAGTGATTCAGAGCAGTGTTTCTCTTGGAAAATCTAAGCAATCAGACATCTTACTAATAAAACTTTTATGGAAAAATGCATCTTTCACAGTATCTACGCATAAAATATGACTTTGTCGTTAAAATACGTGTTCAAGGTACACCTTTCAGCCTATATATTATCTAGAATTCAATCCGTGGGGTTTCTTTCTGATAATAGACCAAGTAACCAACCGATTTCTAGTGATACATTAATGTAAATCTGTCTTTTTGCGCTACATATCCATGAAAATAGCATTCATAGATCGTTTTCTGCTTAAAATTCGTATCCATTTGTCACTTTATACCCTATATATTCTTCTCATATGATTAAAACGGGTACACTTCGTGGTAAAATAAGGAATTCAAGCCCTTGTTAGCTAAACATCGATGCAAATTGATCCTTTAAGTGTCCAGAAATGTAACAGTTTTTTCTTAAAATACTTGTTCAGGATACATTAAATATGTATTTCATTGACATATAATGACTAAATTTCATTGGAACCAGCTTTCTCCATGTTTCATATAAAAAATATTTCCCTTCAGTGTGAACTATGAGGCCAAACATCGTTGGTTTCGCGTCCCATTACCCATCCAAAGTACTTTATATGCGCTTGTGCAAGTTCAAAAGACACTTTTCTCTTGAAATATCCATTACATTATATTGCAAGCAGATCCATTTGCTTCAAAATCCAAGCAACTAACTCTTTCATAGTGTAATTTGCTATGCAAAACACTTTTCATGTTAACTACCGAAAAAGTACTACATTTGGGCATAAAAATCGTATTGTTAGCATTTCAAATGCGTTTCTACAAGTTCAAATGACAGTTTACTCGGTAAATATTAAAACAATTTCATTCCCAACAGTTTCTTTCTGCTAAAATCTAAACTATCAGTCCCTTTCTGCTATAATTTCATGTCCAAGTATTTCTTTTTTGCAGTAACTAGTCTCCAATATGGCATTATTTAACTCTTTTCGGATTAAAAATGGAAGTTCAAACACAGAAATCACTTGAAATATTCATAATGCATACATCTGAAGACAGTAAAGTATGCCATAAATATGACTATTAACTATTTTTTCCATAAAAATAAAAGATCAAACTTGCAAAACACCTTTTGTCCACATTAGATACACATCTATTGCGTTATAAACCCACCACAATCCTACATATTTTGCTACCTCACTAGATAAAAATCTCGCTTGTCTATACAAATGATAAAAAACGCATCTAACGGCATGGCTGTCACTTCTTCTGTAGATTATTTATGTATTTCGGACGAGAATACACAATTTTTTTTATCTCACGAGATAAAAATATCATCCGCCTATACAAACGAATTAGAAAATATATACTGCACTTCCTGTTCGTATTTGAAACAATATAGAACCAGAAAAACAACATTTTTTTTTCGAATTAAAACACTTCTTAAGTGAAGCAGAACATTTCTTACTCCCTTGATAACGCATTTTGGACACAAAAGTACACAACATTTGCGATATAAGTGATGTGATCTCACCTGATTATGTAAAACATCCTTAAGTACCCATATATCGTTATTATTTATTATTTGTCTGTTTCTATATATCAAAGATATCATAAAATATAGTTAGATATAATCTATTGTTATATATTTTAATATACGTACATCTATTCATATATATTTAGATATAAAATAATAATGTTCTTCTTACCTCGTTCAGTCCATACTTCTCCAATTAAAAATATATTTTTTTGTTTTCTTAAACAATTCCAATAAAATCTATATTACAGAGTTCCTCATACGTCTTGCTTCCAAAAACTTTCATCACTGTCTGTTGTCTTCTTCAACTCAAAGATGACAATGGGACTCAAAATAAACATTTTTTTACGTATCTACAGTTCCTAGGCGGAAGATGTGTCAAACACTTGACAACTTCCTCAAAGGTAGGGGAGCAAATTCGTTGTGGTACTCGGAAGACAACAAACACCTTCCGTTGTTTATACTACTTTAAACAATATCAAATTTTATGGCCTGGTTTGTTTATGTTTACCGCGAATACTACACACCTATTTAATTACTTTTTTTCTTTAATTTGACTTCTGTGATAACATATCTCGCTTTAAACTTGGAAAGTGAGCAGTTAGAAAACTCACCATATGTTAGTGTTTTTGTCCTTGGAGTCCCTCTGTCGAAGCAGGTTATACAGAACAAACGTAAAACAAAACACAAGTTTTTGACTTCGAGACAACATTTGGGGGACGGCCCAGAGGTTCGAGGCCTTGTGTTGACCATCCTGATTAAGGTATATCCCATCTCCATCTCATAATTTCCACACCCACAATGAAATTGAATCTAGTTTATGACAATTAAAGGTTATAACACAATATAAATTCATTGCATGTCCATTATAGAGTGTACATAATATTTGAAGTACGATAATATAATAATAATAATAATAATAATAATAATAATAATAAAGAAAATATATATAAGAGATAATTGCGTATTTGAATCATGAATTGAACAGAAAATAACTAATAACAAAAACGTGCAATATATAGTAAGTAGTATTTAATTATGCAGCTACGTACAAGGGAAGTTTTCTTTCAATATTGCAGTACTATCCTACTATTAAGTTATATTGGATCAAACCTTAAGTGGATAAATATCAATAATTTCTCTCTGCGTACCATAATTAAGAAACAGCAGATGATGGAAACTAACTCTCTGCTATAATCACAAATGCAGCCTAAAGTTACTTGACTATTGAGGACAATTGTCAATTTCCACTAAACCGTATCTGCATAATTTGCGAGAATTTTCAAACATTTTCCCCATAAAACAATAAATTAAGTCATATATGGACAAATGGACCTCACAGCACCAAGTAGCGTTTAAGAGTGATGCAGAATGAAAGTTTCGTTTAAAATTGATCAAATGATGTTCGCTATATCCTCTTTGAGTACCATGATTCTGATACGAGCAGAAGGAATGGAACACAGCTCTGTTCATATTCAGAAGTGTTGTGTTCTTAGTCTATGCAATTGCCCATGCTCCCACAATTGTGCATAGAACTCACTCCAGTCCACTATATATCTGATGGTCAAACTTAAAGTGTTAGGTAGCTCATAAAGATGAAACAATTAATTGTACCAGGTAGTGTGCCGGATGTAGTATCGAGTCCAACACTGAGTTATAAACAATGTGTCCCTGAAATAATGCGACAAATTTTGGGAGATGATTATTCACTTCAAAACGAGAAAAAAAAGTTTTTTTTGTTTGTTTGAAGAAATTTCGAAACATGCACAGTTTCAGCGCTACAGGCGCTCAAAGTTACGGCAGAATCTTTACAAATGACGTAATAGCTCGACAAGTACTGAAGTTAGGGATGTCGGCTTAATAAATCACAATCGAAGTTGAACCCAATACAAAATGTTTATGATTGAGGAAGTACGGACGTGGTAGTCCTGTGGATTGGGGCCCTAAACCAGCGACTCAAAGGTCCCGGGTTCGAATCCCGGTTGGGGCATGGATGTTTGTGCATTTTAGAGATTTAACATCTAATGAACTCGAGACTGGCCGAAGTCATTAGTTACTAAAATGGCCCGAAAATACAAAATTTACAATTTTTTTATGATTGAGGAAGTAGTGCCTTACGGATAGGTTTCGCAAAGCAAGAATTTAATGTCAATGAATTGATGTTTTGATAGAGGAAGCACAGAAATCCATTAATCTGCATTCTTCAAGCATGAATTGGGTACTACTTTGATTATGATTTGGTATGCCGACACGGCGTGCTTCATTATTGGTCTATGTCATTTATGGACACCCCTGTAATATAATAGGCAATTTGGTGCTTGTTGTGCACATAAAAATTCTATCTTCATATTTCCTGATTACCATGCAAGTACAATTACGCTAAAACACCAAGTTTTCTTCAAAACACAAAATGTATCACAGTTATAAATACAGTGTACACCTCACAATTAACATAAACCACATTATCAAAATTTCCCCAGATGTACGTAAGTCTTTCCCAATTTTTTTTGTCAGCTTTGTATGTGAAACTTTGTGCTGTATCCGTTCTAATTGTTCTTGTAAAACACCATCGTTCTGAGTAAAATGATAGATCAAAGTGTACTACCAAAATTTGCAAGTCCGAAATTTTGAAGTTCGGAATATGGATTGGAAATTATGTCTAAAAGCAAAATGTGCATTTTGCATTAATTGTGGAGCACTTTCTCAAAACTCGATGAATGAAAGTTATTTTTACAGATGACTTGTTATTTCCTCTAATAAGAAGAGCATAAACCTTACAAACCCAATAATGATACTGAGAACAGAAAATCAATACGGTACTCTAATAGAAAAAATATGACGCATAATTTTAAGATTTAGAGGGTTGATGGCTTTCTAATTCTAAATGGAAATAACGTATCTTATGTAAAACTTTCTTTGAAGCATTTATCTACTTTTCAAGAAACGCTCGTCGATAGTGCAATTTAGAAAGAGATTATATCACGGTGATTTATAACTTCAATCCGTCTATTTAAGGTTAAGGTAAAGGTGTAATGTACTCTGTATACGATGCAACATAGGACAAATAGAAGTATGTGTTCCTGTGACATAGGTATTAGAATAGATAACGGAGTAAATAAGGTGCCTGGCACAATCTGTCTGTTCTGTGTGAAACAAATCACGTAATTGAACAAAAAGTAATGTGAGAGCGTGGGATATGGTTTAAAGTTATCAGGAGGAAGCTTGGTGTCCGAACGGAAGTATATGGGGTCGTTATGGTGGTTCAGAAGACAATGAAGAGTGAAAAATCTCCTTGAAAATGGAACTTCATAAAGAGTATGCGGGACGATTTTATAATCTAGAAAACCAAGAGGAAGACGAAAATAAGAATTAGGGAAAGAAGTTACAGATGTTCCTGTCGAATGGGCAAAGATAAAGTGAAAGAAAACGTGTTATGTTACAACAGCCTGTTTGTGAATTTGGTACCCAAACTATGAAACTCGTTTTTCCACATTTGATTCAAACAAACGTGAATCGTTTCCAGTCATCTTCATTCATGAGTTATGCAACATAACATAAGTTTTATCTATATATATTTTTTTTTACTTCGCGTTTGGCTTAAAGTGGCAGCATATCCTATTTTGGAGGCATCTTTTATTCTTTCACTTCGCAAAATTCTAGCTGCCTAAAGTTTTTCTTTCTCAAGTATTGAAGGGTTTACCTCTTAAATTTTTAGTTGACAGACTGATGAGTGTTGACATAATTAACATAATCAGGGTGCTGATCGACTGTCACAATTAGTCCATCGTTTGCATTCAGTTATTTACTATTCTAGGGGCAGTTCATACTACATTATTTAGAGGTTAACAGTTAATCTTTAAAATTAAAATAACCTTCAATGT
>JAGDQP010040840.1:0-17139 GCA_022664845.1 Lepisma saccharinum | reverse complement strand
ATTTACCCCCGACCAAAAATTAAAGTCAGTCTTCCCCGTTTTGTTCTACCGGTATGACGAAATGAGGTAGTCATTTAAAAGGATAGTAAGTTTCACCAGCAAACAAAGAAAATCACTACCAAAAACCTATATAACCTATAATCTCTTTTTATGAGTGCAGAAGCCATGGCAACAGTGATAATAACATACGGTTTCAATAAATAAATCACTGTGAAAGATAGATGAAAAACGTAATTTCTGTTTGCATAAGTTATATGAAACTTGTAAAATAGTTTTGAACATTTCCCAAAAAACGATTCCTCTTTCCATCGTTATACAAAGCAGTTTTGTTTCAGAAATTAGATCTCCATGCAAATAACGAGCCCCATTTGGCCCAACTGCATCAGTTTTAAGATTTCTAGATGGCTCTACTCAGTACATTGACAAGATAAAATAAACTACATCTAAATAACTGTAAAATAATGCGAGGTACTTAACATTTTCCACTCCACGTTTAACAAATCCACAAAAGAGCAACGAACTTTGTGTTAACATGAATCGAAGCGTCTAGAAATTCTAATATTATTAACAAGCTCTACTCTGAGGCACGCTATTCATGAAATCACCCCTCCAACTGACGAAACTGTCTTTGTGGTGCATACAGTAAGTAATTCAACTCCCACCTGGTTGAGAGCGTTATCAGTCTGAGCTGGGGGCATATCTGCCCGTTCTACCGGACCTACCCGTTTTGTCAAACTTACCTCTATGTTTATTATTAAGAATTTGCCTTTTTTGAGATCAAAATAGGCCAAAACACATTGGAAACTTTTGGCATTATAGGCACTACTACAAGTACACTTATGAAAAGGAGTTTGTCTATATCAAAAATTGACGATATTGAAAAGGGAAATAGAACCGCAATAGAACTTGCTTTGACGTTACCATGGTACATAGCTGAGTGGAGGAATACACTGGATAGGATTAATCCAAATTTAATTGGAAGCTCGAAAGGTAGAAAGTGAACTATTTTTAGAAAAGCGAGGAATATAATACGATAGCTGAAGACTAGTATTGGGTCAAAGACCGAAGAAGAGACTGGCCAAGAAGATCAAAATAAAATGGATCAGAAGCAAAGTTGTGCGAGCAACGTGTTTCGTCATGATGTAGAACAATCTCCTGGAATACAATAGCAAGAAGAAGAAAAAGGTGAAATAGAAGGAGAATGAGGTAAGAGAGCTGCGTGAAGCCACCTCAACACAAGAAAGGATACATAACCAAATCCAACTTAATTGTGATGAGGTATATTCACTAATTAGCTGACGTAATCTTCCGTAGAGTTATTTTGAACTATTGTACGAATAACAAAGCTCATTAGTAGTGGAACAAGTTATTGTTGTGCGTCTTTGAAGAAAACTGTGAATGCAATAAGGAAAGTAAAGGCCTAATCATAGAACATTGTGATGGTGAATATATGTGTATTTTTCCACACGTTATGAATATAAACAAAACGTTCGTCCATGTCTTTTCTTTTCGTAACGGTTTGTGTGTGTGTAATAATCCTCTGTTCATTGCTCATAAACGAATTATTCAATACTCATAAAGGATTAATAAGGAATAAGTGATGTTGAAAAGAACAGTAAAAATGTTGAAAATATTTACTCAAGCAATTTGAACTAAAACATTTTCCGATCCTGGACCAAAGAGTCAGAGCAATTAATTAGCTTTAGGAAACAAGACAAGCGATAGATGGAAAGAAGATGTTACAACACAACAAATCTCGATTTATTTTACGCGGTATATAATAATAGATGATACAGCATCGAAAATTTATCTCTAGCAAACATGAACTTTAGATAGTACCACGGATCATTCAAAACCGTCAAAGTTAAGTTTTGTTAGGTTAGCTCATTTGGTTAACATAAAAGCCAGTAATTAGATTTAATAATTGATTTTTTTTTTCGGAATCGAATCTGACATCAATGTTCATAGGCGAGATTTCTACTCCGGACGAAAGTCCATCCAGACAAATAAAAATGAAATACTAAGTACAGTAAATATTTTCTGATATTCATGTTTTATAAGATCTGGGATTCTTATATGTTGTTGTGCTCTATGCTAGATAACAATAACAATAGGCCTATATTTATAGGGTGAGGGCACAGGTCACTAGTCACACACCAGTATGTCGGCTATTTTCACATAAATATCATTAAAACAAAGCCTATGTCACATAAAATTTGTAGAAAATTACAGTTTTCTAACAGATTTAACATCATATTTAAGGCTTGCTAGTTATCGAAAGTGGATATTATATAGTGGATAAAATACAAAGTATCTGGCTCCCCTGGTTAGCTTAGAAGATTCTGGAAATGTTGTCTAAAAGTTAAGAAGATCCTTCTAAAATTCAGGGTAAAACTCAGTCGTTTTTTAACAGTTTTATGATATAAATTGCATTTCGATCTTTTAAAATCTTCCGTTACGAATGTCATAAAAATACGCAATATCCGTATCTATTAAGTATATTTGTGTGGCCGACTTTAGGTTTATAAAGCTCACGAATATTCCTGTTGTCGGTCATTTCGACCGATAAGTGGTGCTTCTTATCTAATTTTGTTTTCATGTTACATTTAAGTTGTTTTTTTTTTTGTTCGTAATATTCTAACAATTTTAGTATCACCTGTCTGTTGCAAAAACGTACTATACCAGCGGTCGGACACATACAATTGCAAGTCGACTGGCGGCTATGACCTAATGTCGCTCACAACGGAAAGTTCATTAGTTAGCGATTGAATAGCCTAAACGTCCATTGATGGAATAAAATTAATTTATTGGGGGGAGGAGGGGGGGGTAAAGAAAGCATATGTGGTACTTGCTGTACTTCTCAAACCTAGTAGATATAAATATTAGTATATTTTTATCCGAATGTAAACACCTTATTTCAAATACGCCTAATAATAATTATCCAGTATTTCTGAATGTAAAAGCACTTATTTATAAGGATATTGTAACTCTTTCTTTTGATACATGGCCGACAACTGGTACATCTACATACCTGATTGACCACTGGTCTGAGCGTCCAGACGACAACTGGTGAATATTGCATATCTTTCTAAACGCAATCTTAATACGAAGTACATATAAAGTTAGAAATATTTTATTTTAGTTGAGAAATATGTAAACAATGAAGTAAATAGTAAAAGAATTAGGTGATTGGCTGACCACTGGCGCCTCCTCACCCTATTCTAGAACCCTTCTCCTCAGTAATTCCGCCATATCCCCTCCCCTGTAGGGTAGTCACCCTAAAACTTCTCCATCGTATCCACCCAAACAAAAAAAAATACGATAAGATAGAACTCCACTTACACCTTCCCAATTTTGACTTTACACCCCCTCCAAACTGAAAATTTTGGCGGAATCCCTGTTTCTCCCACTTACTTGTTAGTACACTGGTGTTTGTTGGAAATTTGGGCTCCCGTGCTATTTGTTTGCCAATGTTTTTTTGTTTTTTTGCGTAGATTTAAGGTATTTGGTGTGTAGAATCAGAAAAAAAAGTTGAATGCCAATTTTTTTCGCTTTCGTTTTCATGATTTTTTTCAACATGGCGGACGCCCATTTCACATGGCCGGTACAGGTTCATGTGTGAATTTGAAAAAAAAAAAACACTTCTTTTTAACCCACTCTCTCTTTGTTTAATATCAATATATCTTTGAAAATACATATCGTACAATTTTTAAAGCTCTTTCTGTTATTTCAATTTTAAAACTTGCGCAGTATGCCTTTATTATGTATCTTGCAGAAGTTCTCTCTGAGGAGTGGAATTAGATTGTGAAAGAGAAATTATTGCATCGCAAATAATGGCCAGATTTGCAGTAGAAAGGAGCTACCGTAAGACCATTATGCACGTCCAGTGGTCATTAGGAAATTGTATGTGTATGTTAACGCTGTAGATCACCCCCGCCATCTTGGTACGCACCTTCCATTGATTTACACGGGAATTGTTTTACTCATTTTATGCCTCTCGGAAGTAAAATATTTAAGTTCTGCTTTCACAAAATTTGTCTTGGTGGTTATTTTGACTCTTGTATAGTTTTGGTTTGTAAAGTTTCTCCAAATATATAAGTATAATGTATTATTAATAGTTTGCTATATAAATCACAATATGTTAACGGGAATTTATACTGTTCCTGTATAAAATATTGCATTTCTATCAAGTAGCATGAGTAAAAGAGAACATGACGATAAACTGGGCGAAAACAGAAGTTAAAACTATACTCCTGAAAAGTATAAGACGAGTAAAACAATTCCCATGTTAATCAATGGAAAGTGCTTACCAAGATGGCGGGGGTGATCTACAGCCTTAAACACAATATGGTCCTACATGGCATATGGCCATATTGCAGACATTCGTTTGATATTCGCAATTAATCCTTTATCAAAGTACATTTTGTTTGAAATACGCACAAGCATTAAATTTCCGTTACTAGATTCTGCTTCCAATAAACACCCACATCATGTCCCGAAAGTCCATATTTGTAGGTAACAAATTACCGTCAACAGATGTCAGCAGTGTAATTTCGGGCAGCAAATTTCCAATTGCTTTAAAGTGAGATTTGGATACGTGTACTTCTTAGTACGCTAACTAGCAGAAGCACCCGACCTTACCTAGAAAAAATATCTTTAATAACAGTATTTTTTAGTATAAGATGGAAATAATTGCAAACAATTCATAAAATTGTTGCCTACTCCAGGCACAATGGCTAGAAAACAATTCAAATCAAAAGCATTGAAAGAATGGGTCATAAAACATATTGTATGCTACAAGCATAAAAAGCTTACAAACAAGCATAAGAACTAGAAATGGATAGAACTAGTTTCAGTATACTACAACTGAAAATTCGAATGACTTAAATGTCTGCAATGAGGAAACATTGGAACCACTATCCAAACATTAGTAAAGATGGACCTGGAGATTCTAATGTATAAGCACTATACATTGTTAGATGACGTCATAGGAATATTTGCTGGAACGATGAATAACTAAAATCTTATGTAAACCGCTTAAGCAATAATGCAGGATGACTTGAGTTCACACTTAAGTGTCGAGCCAAACCAAGATTAATGGCTTAGAGGTTAGCGACGAGACTAACGGACGTATATATAATAAGCTTACTTCAAGACATGCATCTTTATATGCAGCCTCGGCACGCCCAACTGCTTAACGATTCACTGATTAAGAGTCAGGCATTACGTCTGATATGAATTATAGATAATAGTAATAGATATGTGAGGACAAAAGCAGAAAATTTGGCACCCAATTTTTTCTGATTCTGCATATCAAATACCTGAAGAATGTGCAAAAAAATGAAACTTGGGAAGCAAATCGCACCATACTAACTCTTATTTTCACCATTTCAATATGAATTAAGTCGTCTGCCCAGGAACGATGTAAAGAAAAGCATATGAAGGAAAGAGAACTACCTTTATTACTCTATAGAGGGCAGGATTGTAGAGTATGTGTCAGAAAAGTGGTCAAATAAAGAAGTAGGGTAGTTGTTCATCGGAAACGCTGTGAACTGTGATGTCAGTGAAGGTGCTGGGATAAACATTTCTGATGAGCTTCGCTGTTTCACAATCTTTACAGATGTCAAAACAGGAAGAATAATGATGACCGGAGTGGACAGAAGGATTTTCGAAGAAAAATAAAGCAGTTTGTCACTTTCTTCGGGTATGAAAATAAGCTACCTGTGCGTATAAAATGATGAAACCAAGTTTCAACGAATTTCATTTACTCTCACCATGAGATTTGTGAATTCGTTCAACGGAGCAATCGGAAAATTGCCGACAAACAAACAGATAAATGTATTATTTTAAATTATACTGTATAATTATGATGACCTATTTGTGCATGTTCACTTTAAATTAATAATTTTAAATTGCATTTTCTAATCTTCTAATTATGACTCCATTCTAAACTGTAGAATGTAAAGGTTAAATCTTTCTAAAAAATTTATTTGTGTTTATATATCAACTAAGTTCCTTGTTAATCAAATAACTAACTTTCTTGCTTTTTAATAAGCGGTTCAAGCCTCCCAAATTTCGGTGTTGTCGCAGCATCGTGATGCTACTTTCGGAATACTTGAGATAAGAAGCAGTAGACCCCGGTCTGGAAAGCAAGCTGTAGTGTTGAGTGGGAGTCGTTGCACTCACATCATCTCACCTTCTTTGAATCAAAGTGGTCTAGCCGCCGAACCCCTGCACGGACTGTACAATCAGTAAAGCCTCTTTTTAGGTTTTTATGATTTAGAACAAGTTTTTGCAGACCAGGATGCTCTTTGGGTACTCCCCCGGACGAGAAATCACCATGTTCAGTACATTATTTAGGACCTGATTTCGAAGATCGAGACATGTTAAACCTAATTAAATATGACTTAAACTAACTAATATAAGCTATGCTAACCCAATCGAAGCTAACCTAACCATCACTGTTTTGAGCGATCCGGGAGAGTATCTAAAGTGGATGCGGGCTTCTTGTTTGCACAAGGAAACAACGCATTTTACTTTGGATTTTTTTTTTTTAATTTTTTATTAGTAATAATAAAACGATCACAACGATATCCAAAACGTACAACAAAATAATTATACGTGTTAGCAGCACTCAACGTTTTTCAACGAATATAAAAGTTGCATTAGATTCAAATGAATTATCATCCGCGATCTCCAAAAGGGACATTATCCAAATAGGGAATATAAATCTAATCACAGCTTCTTCAATTTTGATAATAGAACTGCTTTCAAAATTGCAATCTCCGTCCCTGCTTGAGTATCCCTGAATATCAAGGTTACCAGACAATATAGTTTCAAGATTTGGACCACTTAAATTTTCAATTTGCAATCGATGACAGTTCTTAGCTAACTTCAACATATCAACAACAAAATTTCGGTTCTTCACAATGGTATGGACACTTGTGGCGCTTACATTGTTATGCCTGCTGAGATGGAATTCACGTGTGCACCTTATAGTTAAGTTACACTGATCTTTGTCACAGCTAATCTCACCCTTATCATTGAGAAGTAGGTTCAATTGCTTTACAATTGTTGAGTCAATATGTGTATAGTTTTCATAAACGTATTTGCACACTCGATCAGTGCAATTCTTTAAATATTCCATTGTTTCTGGATTATTTATAACTTCTTCATCATCTACTTCTTGAAGTACTGTCTCAATATGATCTAGAACTTCGGCAACGAAATACGAAATATTCTGGTCCTGAACAAGACATAGACATATCGCTTGAATTGTCAGATATTCGAGAGAAGTTCGGTAAATGTTATACTGTCGCTTTAAGCTTAGTGACGTTTCATCTACATCATTACTATGCATCCGAACACTTCCAATTTTTTGTTGAATACGAGATTCTAGCTTTCGGAAACTTCTATTCAAAAAATCGTTGCCAACCTCATAAAGATAATAACAAATCAATCGGTTGTTTCTTACTTCTTTGTGGCTTAAATGGACAAAGATTCTGTGTAATGTTTCTGGTGGTAAATCTGTGAACGTTGTTGAAGGAGCATTTGTCGGTTTATAATAATCAACAGTCATCTTTTCTATTTTTGGCTCGGAACATAGAATACGTGTAGCCTGTACTATTGGTTCACAATATACAATTGCAGCCCTTTCTTCTCGTTTATGAATTTCCGTTTCTGATAGTGCATAGCATACAATAGCCGTGGAATTTCCTTTCGGTTCAATACTGTTTTCCATTGCTTTAGATTTCAAGTTTATAATATTCTTCATCTTCTCTTCTTCTGCTTCATAACATTCATACTTCTTCCGCGTTTCTGATTTATAACATAAATTATTCCTTTTCTCCATTTGTTCTTCATAATACACAATACTTTTCTTTAACTCCAATACCATAGCCGTATTCAATACATCTGGTTGATGGCATGCAATGGCCGCCTTCTCTTTGTCTGATTCAGGAGATACACCAGTACAGTTTTCGTCTGGCTCGTAACATATAATAAACGACTCTGAAGATCTAATAGAAAGACTATTCTTAGAAGCCGGACAAATTCCTTCATTGATAATATCACCGTTCATGCTAGGACTCTCGTTAGGGTTTTCTTGTCTCAATTGTGTACTAACAATAGCCGAAGAAGCAGGGTTTGTACCAGTAATAACTGGTTCCAATTCCAACTGAACTTCAGATGATTTTCGTAAACAAGGACAAATATAGGAATACCTTAATCGTTGATAGATTCTTTGAAACCTAGTTCTGCCAACTAGTTTTGTTGTTTTTCGCCTTTCAGAAGTATTTGGTAATTTCCTAGGAAACATCGTTGTGTTGTATATTTTGACAAGTACCAACTCAAAGAATTTTGACAAGGAAGATCCCAATAAACAATTTATTATTACTTCATTATTTGAAAATTAGTTATGATCCACATGTTTAGGTTATGAAGTCAACCAAATTTATCCTTACATACATTATTACTCTCGAATACCCATGATTTTTTAAAAAAATGTTTGAACCATCTCTAATAAAGCAATCCACTCATGATAACAATAGTGTATAGTCCGGCGAATAATTGGATTAAATGATCTGTACATACTGTTGCTTGGAAACATTTATCAGTTCGATATTTATGAATAAATAATTAAAGAATAAAGTATATAAATAACTTCTATCAGAATTTATATCATTTCTGGTTCGTGAAATCAAGATCACTTAGAAATCTTTTATATTTAATTTGCAAATAGCCTTGGATCAACCTTTATGTTCCTCTGCAATACCATATCCTGAGTTTTTTTTCTCTAAATTATAGGGCTAAAGGTACAAAATTTACTCGACAAATAAGACATAGATTATACAATTATAAGTTAAATAGTTTGATTTGTAAATCAAAACCAAGATGTAATGTAATACAAAACTTCATTTATTAGCGTTGACCATATATAACTTAAATCTTTTACAACGAAATAGTAAATAACAGAAACCTTTGCAAGAATAACGTTTAATTATGAAATATACCTGAAACAAAACACTAAGGATAGAGTGACCGTAACAGAAGTCGTTTATTAGAACTTGCTTAAAACAATATAAAACATATACTCATCACAATCTCTTGAACATTACGTTACAATTTTACAAAACTAATGAGAATCGTAACTTCATCATCCTGAAGAGTAGATATAATCCTCATAATGCCAAAACAATTCCAGAATCCAGAAGCAAAAATAAGGTACATACAAGCATTTCGTCGACAACGTACTGTACCTGTTTGATTTTCAATTTGGATTTTTTTTATTTAATGTCTTGAACTCAAAGCGAATAATTTACTTGTGTTAAAACCAATTGCAATAACTCATAGGAAGAAACATAACGAAGGATGGAACGCAATTTCATCAAAGAAACTTTTTTTTTCTTTAAATTGATAATCTCCTTCAAACGTTTGGTGCTTTATTTTAGCAACACACTGTATATAGCTATATCATTGTTAAAGTAATTCGGGTATTCTCTGATTCCATAAATCTGTAAAACCTCAGAAAATCGCGCCACGTCAGATATGTTCACTATTTTTAATGTAATTCCATTTTAACACGTTGGTAGCTGTTCCGCTTCAGTTTTATTGGGATGCACGGCTAAAGGGTCTCTCATAGCTTTGTCAGGAGCTTCTGTCACCTCTCTACCGCCGTTTCCCCACTCAGCCCGGGCACTGTTGCCAGTATAGCCCAGCACGTTGTTACCAAATAATCACTAAATAATAACTGCTATACCGGTAATGTGACGTTATTTAGTAACTAATAGGGTGCGTGGCTGATATTACTGGCGATATGTCGCACTCGATTATTTTTGTAAGAAGAAGTGGATGAGCTGTATATTTGCAGTGTTTTCCGTTTCTGTTCAGTGCCGAATCTCGGGGGGGGGGGGGGCGAAAGGGGTAATCGCCCCGGGCGGCACGTTTAAGGGGCGGCAAACAGCTAAAAATAAATGCTCCTAAAAAAGAAGGAACTAAATACCGGCGAGCTAAGACATTTCTTACGTTATTCCATACAACCTACCTTTCATCTTTAAAATTCAAAACCGCAATTCAAGTCAGATAGGTAGGCCTACTGCCTTGTAATAGCGATACCACGAGATGCGTCGGCCGGTCGTGTTGTTTAGCTAAAAAAAAACTATGGAAATGGCGGCAAAAGGGTCGTGATAAGGGCGGCAAAATTTAACTTTGCTCCCCATAGGAATTCTTTTTAGATCCAGCACTCTTTCTGTATATTCATTTCGCGACATGCTTCTGCCAATAAGAATATTTATTCCTGCAAATTCAATGTGTGCATAATATTTTTTTTGTTTTGTTTTTAGAAAAGTTCTGCTTTTTTCGGAGTTTAGTCCTGCATTTGACAATTTCCAATTAGTATTCCTATTTATAAGTCACTAAATGCACGACAAAAATCATCAAATACGCACATTGATGTGTAGGAATAAATACAAGCGAACATCTTACACGTGGTGATGTTCTTACATAGAGATTGAATACTGGCTTATCGACTTTATATTCTATACGTTCATTTTATTGCCTTTCCTCGTCAACATTTTTAGCAATGAGCTCGAAACAAATATAAATATTTAACAAAGGGATTGAGCAAACCTTCTAGTACACCCCTGCTTTCAACCATTTCCAACTACACTCTTCATTTTTCTTAAGGTGTGATAATAAGATTTATTATAGTTAGGTTAGATTTAGATTAAGTTCGTATGGGCTATGTTCGTTCCGATTAGGTTAGATGTCCTTATATTGCTTTTAATGCGTAGTTTAGGGTAGAAGAATCAAGGAATCTTAAAAGTCTTTAAGAAAAGTAAAGAAATCTTAAGGAATGTAAAGAAATTTTAAAACCTTTAATTAATCTTAACGAATCTAATGCTATCTCAAGGGATCACAAAGAACGTAAGCCTAAGGAATCTTATGCTGTCTTAAGGAATCGCAAAGAACGTAATCGTGAGAAATCTTAATAACTTTTAAAAATGTTAAGTAACCCGATGCTATCTTAAGGATCCTTAAATCTTGCGTATCATTAAGGAGAGCTGTAATTAATTTTAAAGAAATTTAAGGGACATTTTAAGGATTCGTAAACCTATCGCTGAGATGTTCAACTGGAATGGAAGACTCTTCCTTTTGTTTTGCAATTCGACTATAGTCCATGTTATGGAATTTTCTTTCTACTTTGCTGCGATAAACTACTTGAGCCGCACAAATGTTGTGCAATGTTTTCTCTGCCAAGAAGTGCCTAATTCATCGCCATTTTTTTGCCAGTAAAATAAAACAATATCGCCTTTTCCCGATATTTTTAGATTTCCTCCTCTCCTTCTTCTACATATTGGACACGATTGGCACAAGTCCTACCTACCTCACTAGAATATGTATTCCATAAGCGTGCGAACGAGGTATCGTTATGATAATTAGGGCCATGACTTGGGCTGTGAAAGTAATGGTCTCCGATTTTCATTTTTTTTAATCCTCAAAAGGTTCAAGACAAAGTGGCAACACTGGCAAATGGGTTATTTGTGAGGGCTGGGAACCCTACAATTGATTTTCTAAGGTGATTTTTCCAGCCAAATATGACACGCACTTTCAAAATATTACGCAGCAAAAGGATTAAGGAAACTTAAAGAAAATTTAGTAATTTTTAGAAAGCTTACGTAACGCTAAGCAATCTTAGATCTACTTATGAAATCTTAATCTAAAGGTTAGGTCAAGCTTGGTTAACGTATCGTAAGAAATCTTTAAAAGCAATGTTAAGAAAACGAAAGAATTATAAGGTACTACATTGATGATCTTAAATAATTGTGAGTATTTTAAAAAAAATGTTAAGGAATCTTGAGGAAGTTAACGTTAGGGCTATTCTTTAGGAACTTTAATTAAAAAACCTTAAGGAATATTAGTTACCAAAGAGGGTCTAAAAGTGTTCTAAGAAATATTATAGAGCGTTAAAATTATATTTAATGAACACTGTAGTAAGCTCCTTATATCTTGATGAGCACTGAGCACTTTCTGTCACCTTGAGGACATTAGTTGTGGATTTTGCTTCATTTTCGCTGGTTACTGTAATAGATTAAGCATCGCTTTCAGTTCATCTTTTCTCTCTTCCATTTTACCCTCTGTTCGTTCTCCGAAATATTCGTTCTTGAAATCGATCTCTTTAAGTGCCATCTATGTATATTTTATAAGACGAATCAGACGAATATAATGCTCTTTTCTCCTGTCCATCTTCGGAATAAAGCAAGTTCGAGTTTTGTGATGCATTTCACCAAAATAAGGCAGTTGCTTTCATCAATCATTCAAGAAAGTCTCTTCTATGAATGTGTTGTTCTACATGTGGTCCTGCATTCCTTTCGTACAAGCATGCCGAGTGTTGATTGGTTGATTCGCCACCAGAGATTTCACCAGGTGGGAGGATGTAAGTGGAGTTTTGCAGGATTTCTATCAATTTTTTTACCTTTTTATTTTTAAGTTGAGAACTATTCTCGACAATTTGGGGGTTGACACCCCCCAAAGATGGTTCTGGCGGAATCACTGTTCTCCACCAGCCCTAGTAGTCTAATGGCTACAGTGTCGGACACATTGTTTGAAGGTTTCCAGGGTGTTCTCCCAGTTTCACCGGGCGACTGACGGTATAGTACCAAGTGTAGTGTGGAAATCTAATTAATAAGTTTTGTGAAGCACAAAATGGCGGCTCTCCTGCCTGAAAAAGTCTGTGCATATCTAAGTAACTGAGAAATTTTTAAAGCTTGCCACGAACTCACTCCTGATTGGAGGAATGAGGTAAAACATGTGCTTCGAGCTCCCGTCGAGGCGTCGACCCATCTGCAAGCGTGTGCGAGCATATGGAATCGGTATACACCAAAGGTGACTTCGCTTGTTATAGTGTAAATTATATGAAACAAATACGCCAGAGGTGACATCGCTAGTTGATATATGCCAGTGGGGACATCGCTTGTTATTGTGTAATGATTGTAATATCTACGCAAGTGATTATATTGTCAATTGATATACATCAGACCAGAGGTTATATTTATACTATGGCTCGTGATTATATTCTGATAGTAAAATATACTCCAATTGTTACCTGGCGAGTATATAAGTTGTCTTGTTAAAAAGGAAGGCTTTTGTAATACGTCATTTGTTACATGGTCAGTAATGGGTGTCTTGTTAAAACACAGAAATGTGTTACTGTTCTCAAGGGAGTATCAAAAGGAGTTAAAAGGAGGATCAGAAAATGATAATCAGGTGGTATTTCGAATTGTTATTTAGAAAATCGATATTTGAAAGTGGCAGTGTGAATTCATGTTTACGTCTCTGTGTGATTCCTAAAAATTAAATTCTGATATCTTCAAAAAATGAGTAAAATAGGTCTACTATCCTGTTCAAGTTCTATTATGAAATCTACTAAAAAGTGTTGTGTTCTCTTCCTCTGAATGTGTCTTGTTAATGAGGATTGTGTATCTACGATTCTAAGAATTATTTTTTTACAACTCCAGGAAGTGAGTTGATATCACAAAGGTTAGGTGGTTTTCTTTTCAAGGGAAGTGCTGATAAATATTTTTGAAATTTTTTGTGGAGTGCTGTAATTGACGGTGACGTAGTAGCAAGTTTCTATGTTGGGCATAGTTGGGCTAGTGCTATACTTAATATGTCAAGGTCTGTATTATGACGTAAGTAGAAAGCTATTGTGAGATCTGTGGAAGCGCTCCCAATATTTACGTATTCATTTTGGTACTACATTGAGGAGAAATTAATTATCATTGATTCCTGGATATGAAACTAGTCCAGTTTCTCTGAAATACTTAGGGGAAATTTCTCAAAAGTGACCACATTGAGGAAAGAAAAAGATTTTGCAATTTTTGTGCTAAGGTAATTTTTGTGACATACTTCTTTTGTTTTTGGTTATACATCTCAAATTACCTTATTTTTATTTCAATTTATTTGAACAGAATTTATTTTTCAAGCATAAAGAAAATTAATGAAATAAGTTATTTCTTCTTTGCAAGCAAAACAAGGTACATCCGTACTTCATTTTATATCTATGTCATTTAAATCGAAAGAAAAAAAAGAGAAAATAAATATTTTTCAAAATAAACTTGGAAAATCAAACTGCATTCAATTTGTTCTGACTGAACTACAACATTAGTCATAAGATTCATTTCCTCCTTAGTAGACAGATTAGTGTTTTTACTCTTGATTCTTGGGACCACTAAGTGTTGCGTGGTCCTTACCTTGAGAATTAAAGGAATATTTTCTGAATCCAAAGTGCACGTAAGGAGTGGCCTGTTCCAGTTAGTTACTTTTGAAATACAGTGTCTATCTAAGCAATAATTTTTATTGTTGCTAAAGGGAAAAATATACTGGTTGTAAAATACGTGACGTAACCAAGAGTTCGCTATTTTTATGTCTTTTTAATTTTCTACTAAAAAAAAGATCTGATAATATTGGTGTTTGTTCAAGAACAGTCTAACTTACGCAAACACACACCACACAAGACAAAGACCCTGTTCGTTCCCTGACTCCGGAACTCACCGCGGGACGTCATTCTTCCAACATGTGATAGGCTTCGGCTACATTTCTATCTGTTCAGTACGTTTGTGTAAATTAATTTTGTGGAAAAAATATTTGCTGTGTTTTTTCGTAGTACGCTAATTTACAGACATAGGTGAGTGCAAACTAAGCTTCATAAACTGTACCGTGCTTAGTACAGGTAGCCCGTTAATGAACGTGGTTAACAAGCAACTCGATTTACAGCGTACTTACGTCAAAATAGCTTTAATCAAATATAGTAAATGGTAGTAAAAATTAAAAATTGTCTATGATCATCACTGTATTAGTAATTTGCTTATATGATACGACACTTATACGATTTCCCTTATACGATATGGAAAATAAAATAATGATTTTATTATTATTTTATTTAAGAGGGTTTTGTGCCTAAGCTGCTTGTGTGCGACAGATTTTTCATATCTTTGAAGATACTGGATAAATGACGAGCGATAATGAAATTTTGGAAAGCGGCCCCAAAATAAAAATACGTGTATCAAATGAATTAGCTGAGATTTTGACATTATTTATTTTAGCTGGGAAATTAGAATTCCCGTAATTGATGACGTCATACGCCTACAGAGTGCAAAACGATTCCTGATCCACTCACGATAGAGCGGTGGGCAGCACAACGCCGTGCTTACGCATGTATTTATTAACAAATAAGTTCCAAATACACTAGCGTCTTCACATAGAAAGTCCTAATTTCGAAAGTCTGGAAAAAACTAGATTTAATCGCGTGTGCAATAAAAAAAACATCGTACCTGACTCAACTAACCTAACTAATTTTATTAAATTTCCTAATGTGTATATATATATATATATGAAAAAGAGAAAAGTTATTTTCCTTTATAAAAAAACACAAAGAAAACCACACCAGGATTCGATCCCGGGTTCCCAACATACTACCAATGCGCCAAATTGACAATTGAAGATCAGCCTCTTGTCAGTCTTATTTACGGTTAAGGAGTAATGCGCCTGCGTAAAAATGGCCTTGCCTTAATAGGGCTTTATGTATTGAGACACTACTCCAAATACAGCACACGGCGGCCATTTTGCGTTCAAACATTAACGTTTAAAGCCATTTTCAAGAATGGACAATCTATTCTTGAAACACATCGCTTTATGAGTCTCTGAATAATTCTTGTGGGCGTTACTTAAAATATTCGCCCATAAATGTCGGACATTTACAAGAGTTAAAAGACGTCATCACCGCTGAGATACTCTGAGGTGTAACATGCAAGGCATGTGTAATTTTAATCGAAGAGACTGGAAGTATAGGAGCAAGGGTAGCTGCTTTCTAACGTTCTATTCAAGACTTAAGTCCTTGGGTTTCGTCACTGTCATCAATGTGTCAAACAGCGAAATGAAATCGTTAATAATGCGAAAATAGGTGGAATTCTGGGATATGAGAAATGTTGGTGTTCTACACGAGGATGCTTCTTTGTGTGGAATTAAATGACATTCCTTCCTGATTACACCGGTAGCAGTGATTCCGCCATACTTCCCCTATGGGAGTGTGAATCCCCCAAATCCTCGAGAACGAATTTTAAATTTTTTTACGATCAAAAGTCGATAGAAACTGTGCAAAACTCGACTTACACCTTCCCAATTCTGACTTTACACCCTCCAAACTGGAAATCCTGGCGGAATACCTGATCGGTGTGTCTTTCGATATTTTTTTATGCTAACTCTCTGTTACACAATTGTTTAAAAATAGAGACTTCTTTCAGTCGTAATCTGTAATAGATTGTCAGAAATGTATCATTTCTACTCTCTTCCGAAAGAAACGCTATGGATTTCTAGATTGGAGATATTTAACAATATTTTTTGTTTGAAATTTCCAAGCTTGTTTTCTTCACTTCACTGTCTATTCACTGCGTTGATTCAAAAAATAACTGCCTCAATAGAATTCTTTGTTAAACACGCTTCGGAATTTACGCCCTTGACATCGACTGAAAGAATCAGAAGATATTAATTAATTAATTTTTACAAACATTTTAAGGCTAAAATACACCTCTCGTAATTCAGTAATACAAAATATTCAAACCGATCGGTCTTGGCTTAGTGTTAAAGTGTTGGCTTAGCATTCGGGAGGTCGTGGGTTCGATCCCAGCGGCCGACCATCCTAACTGAAGTTTTTACAGGGTTTGTTCCTCATTTACACCAGGCAAATGCCGGGTGGAACCTTCAACTTAGGCCCTGGCCGACAACTTTCCGCATCCTTTCCCCTCCTCTATCCCGGCCTAAACCCTAGATACCTAAAGGCCATAAATAAAATTCAAATTCAAACATAATAGCCATAACAACTATTTGAAACCAGAAGAAGACTCATATGTTAAAGTTCGTAAAAAAGAGAATTGAAACGATCACTAAATGCTAAGTTTGTTCTAAAGGACCTGCTGCTATCTGGAAAGATTAATAACAGTAATACCGAAACATGAAAGGAACAACACTGGATGTACACTAATTTAATCTAAATAATTAATGTTCTAAACAAGCGTGTAAGCCTCTAAACACTGGAACTCGTTTTTAACTGGGTTGCGTTCAATGCAATCGCACCGAAAATTCAAC
>JAGDQP010040839.1:0-17140 GCA_022664845.1 Lepisma saccharinum | reverse complement strand
TTGTTTCTCCGGGTAGTGAGTCGTTAGTAGTGGCTTAGATTATTACAGCCATCCCACAGCACATGCTTGCAGTAGAAGATCGTTCACGAATAGTCACGTTAATGCAGCAAGGTCTGACATAACAAAACATAATCCAGATTGTACACTGCAATCAAAGTGACGTGTCATTCGAGTGGTACAGAATTCAGAGACTGAATCAATATCACATAGACTCCACACAGGTCGGCAACTCAAACCAATAGCAGCTCAAACTCGAATCATGTACCTTCAAGTATGACGCTGTCCTAATGTCACTCCTGCCAACATCTGCAGGTGACTGTAGAAGCTACAAGTGTAAGTGTGTCGTCACGAAAAGCGCGCAATCATCTTGATGCATGACAACACCATTCAAGTGTGGAGAGGACGTGGCCAACGACTTGATTCAAATGTCGTAGAACTTCAGTGGCAGCAGCGAGGTTCCACACTTCTGGACAGGAAACGTTGTGGTGCCCTGTGCACCTTTGGTCCATATTAAAGGGGTTATGACAGCAGACACCTACAAGAAGACCATCATTGAACCTGTAGTCAGTGAATTTCACGGGAGTATGAAATACACTTCACGCTAGTTGACAATAATTCCCACCCACACCATGTCGGGATTTTGACCGAATACTTGGAGAGACATGGCATCCGAAGGATGGAATGACACTTGATTTTATCTGATTTGAACTGTGTGGAGCATGTGTGATCCTTGCTGTAACCAGCAATTGCAAATAGTCCAGAGACACCCAAAATACTTAAGGAGCCTATGTGCACTTCAGTGGAACAATATGGTAGTCTGTCTCAGGATTGTAGGGATAATGTAGCTTGGAGTATGCCCCGAAGTGTCCAGGAGGGTATTCGTGTGTGTGGGTGTTCATCACGTTACTGACATCGGCAAATAGTTTAAAATTATCAAGTAGCTTTGGTTTTAGAAAGAAATGGACTTGGTTGTGATTCAAGCTGCTCCTAAAGCAACCACTTGATAATGTGTGTTTTGATGTCCAAAATCTTTCCAAGTATGGCATTTCTTGTGCCTTGTTTTCTGTGTACTAACACACATATGTGTTTGGCACCAGCGCGACTACACGGACACTACTTTCTAAAGGCTATTTACTCCTTTATTGGAGTACGGCGTTTATGGTGGGCCGCGTTGTAATATCTCTTGAGACCTTTTCTCGCAGTTGATCAAATGTATACGCTCTGTTGCTCACTACCCAAAATTACAATTCTATTACAACTTCTTTTAATCTCCTCTTTGTAATCAAACAAAGGTTGGAATCTAAAGTGAATTACATAATTATATGCGTGTAATCAAGCAGTTAAATTTTCGGATGTAGGGGTGTCCCCAGAATAGTACTACGGGAAAAAAGGTCAAAATTATAAATAGAAACAGGGGTTGATTTTGTTTACTTTGAACGAACCATGAAATTTTGAACAACTTTTAGAGGAAACAGCTGTGGGTTTCGTGCAGAAATAGTGTAACCCACATTAAAGTATTGTTTAGAAAAAAGAACCGCAAGATACAGGTACATGGTACATAGTACTGCACGGACACTTTACATAGTACATGGTTAAGTATCCATTACTGCCAACAACACTATTGAAGGTGATATTATGGCATATAAATCTTTGCTTTTTATATGCATTTTAATATAAAAAATAACACAAAAACATAAAAGTCTGTGTTATAGTTTACATCATTTCTCCACGAAGCCCCGCAGTTTTTGATATACTGTATCGCGTCTTTGGCAGTTTCAAAAGCTATTTGGTAAGTTAACTATTGAGCTACTAAGTTAGCATTTATAAGTGCCAAACGATACAAGTTATCAAAAAGTGTTTCCTCGAACAGTGAGAATATGAAATGCGAAAAGGCGATAATGATGGCGCAGCAGGCATTCACTAAGAAGAAGAATGAATCTCTAATGTTGATCGATAAACAAAGAATTGAGGAAGATAATAACTAAATGTTTTGTGTGGAGCATTGCGTTGTATGCAACAAATGTGGATTGTACGAAAGAGTGAGGAAATAAAATTGGAAGCGTTTGAAATGTGGAGATAAAGGAGAATGATAAATAGCTGCATACAGAAGATTCTAAATGAAGAAATACAGAACACACAAGAGGAGAGAACAGCAATCCTGAAACAACAAAGAAGATATAGAGAAACTGTCTAATACATTTTCTGCGCAGAGATGCAATTGATATCTGCTTGGGTGTAAGAGAGGAAGAGGAATAAAACAAAACCAACACTTTCAAAATATGAAAAAAGATAAATCTTATGTTGAGATACAAAGTAAATCGCCAGATCGGGATGAATGAAGAGAACCTAGCCTGCCTTGAAGGACCTGCCTCTTTGGGATAAATACTGATGATAATGATGATCTATATATATAAACTCCAGAAACGATCAATATGTGAGATAGTAAAGAAGAGAAAAAGAACTGTTTACGACACTGTTCACACTAAAGGATAGAAGTGAAGGGAAAAGAGTTAGAAGATGAGAGCTTCTTATGATATTGAGGACGGTAAATATTACGCCAGGACCAACAGGAAATGTAGAATCATTCTGTATAGATAAGGTTTAACTTACCTTCAAGGGCTTGTCTAATTCGAAATTATGCTAAAAATTATAATTACTTATTTATCAATAGCACTTGAATGGAAACCTCCATTCATTATCTACATTTTGGATACTACAGAATTTTACCAAACTGCAACCTTTTTTTTAAAAAAAAAAACGTCCCTGCAATTTAGTGACCATGACAATGGCGGCGCCAGAACAGAAAGTCCGGGGCTAGAATATTTAAATTGAAAAATGTCAGGATACCGACCTAAGTTTATGGCACATTTAGAAAATAATAAATACTGGCAAATCTTGTTTCTAAGGTTGATTATATAGGGCTTCAGCATCCTTGCCTCCTCTACAGTCTTCCTTGGACAGTGAGTACAAAATGACACTTTCTAATTTTGAAGCTCTGGCTATGTATAAAAATAGAAGTGTTGACATAACAGAGCGACCCACAGGACTTCGAAGTGGCCGAAAGGAAAGCTTCTTATGCTCGTTGTCTCGGATTCAATTCCCGCAGGGGAAAATTAAACGAAATGAATCGATATCAACTTTACTGAAAAAAATAAATAGGTCCCGTTCTTAGAAGCTCACCATGTCGTGCAGGACGTTAATAACAATTCAGTAACCGACCCGTAGCAGCATGAACTAAGAAAGATCTACTACTGTGACGCAGAGCACACATAGACGCTTTTATTAATCATCGCAAAACATTTGAACGGATTGAGTTACCTAAATGGTTAAACTTCGAATTTCAGTTGTTTTTATACCTACAAACTAGGCCCTTGCGAACTACCTTCCAACGTACATTTTATCGCGGTTAATATCATAGAACTCTATGGGACGTCCAAATAATATCCTATTACGTCCATTTTATGATCATGGACATACAGAGCATGAGATAGATACCCATTGAATACACAGCATGTTAAGAAATATGATGTCTCTAAGACCGACATTGTAAAATTTTGGTAAACGTTATTTTGAACTGGCAATTCTAATAACTATTGACTTTGGCCCGTCACGTTTATCCGTCACGTTCTAGTTAAAATTCATAATCACAAACATCCATGCCAGAGCTTTGATTTGAACTCGGATCCTTCGAGTTGCTTGCTTAGCGCCCTAACCCACACGACTACCTGGTAGACAAGACAGAGATTATGCATGTCCACTTGATGATTAGTTAATAAAGACGGCCCCACACAGCACAAGGACGTCTCATGGACAACCATGGGATGTGTCGCCCGGGATATAGGGATGTCCAAAGACTTTCAATTGGTCCCACAGGGCGTCCTCGGGTCATTTTAATTGCAGTCCTCATGTTCACGAATATCCAAAAATGGGATATCCCATATAGGATGTCCGTAGGCCGTGTTTGGGATGCATTTGTGATATCAATGGGATCTATATAGGACGTTGGTTTCAGGAATATATCCCATGGATATTCCGGGGATCTCCACTCACTGTGCCACCTTATCCCGTAGGATGCCCGTAGACATCTTTAGGATGTATGCATAATGTATAAAGGATAATCGGATATATCTCCCTTGGGCATCCTTTTATGGCCGGGAGCCACTATGAAACCCCAACTGACTATAAATTGAATTTATTTATGGCCTTTAAGCACCTTTGACAAAGACTGGGATGGGATACAGAAGAGGATAAGGGAAGGAAATCAACCAGTTCCTAGTTTTGAAGATACCATCATGGCATTTGCCTGGCATAACTGAAGGAAAACCATTGAATTACAAATAAAATTTAAAAAAAAAAGCAAATATTACCTTCTGTCCTTTGGTTTGGTTAACTCCTTGATGTTGATATGTATATTGATTCTTAGTGCTTCCGGATGTAGTTAGTGTTCTCGTTGTTTGGTTCTGTGAGATCCTCACATCCCGGCAGCCGCGCTGCGAGTTTCGGAGCCGCTGATAAACAAGGCAGAAGCCATGTAAAGTTTCTACAACCAGAAAGTTATAGAATCATCGAAGAAAGCAGTTTGGGACGATTTATTCTGCGCCAACACCCACTTTCAGCCTGTATACCACATGACTGAAGCAAGTGTAACGAAGCGATGCTTGCTGACGTGACTCAATTGCTTATATAGTATTCACTGCTCCCCTCATGATTTCTCAACATATCATACACAGTTTCACTAGGCAAATTCCGGGATGGCACCTTAATAAAACCCTGTCCGATACTTTCTTCATTGTAGTCCTGCCCAATCCCGGCCTGAGCCATAGACGCTAAAAAGTAATAAATAATTCAATGCAAGTATAGTGTTGACAACAAATGAACTTTTAAATGTGCCACATGAAGTTTCAAGAGGCTGATTGCCCTTACTGCCATCTATTTAGAATACATGCCTCAGTTTTGTTTCACGTACTGATTTAAACAAACGATGTTCACACAACTACTCTTTATTTTCATCGTCACACCGATTTGAAATTCGCATTGGTGTTAGCGGTAAGAAATTTTTGGAAAAAATACAAATTAATGGGTACACGGTTCACAGTTCCGATTCAATACTTTAAGTAGCGGTGAACTGAATATGTTACAAGCAGTGTCACAGAGTAGAATCACTGGTACTTTTAGCAGTGAACCGGAACTGTTCAAAACCATTAAGGTTAATGTAAAGCAAAGATCTCCAATAATAGATGACAGCACTAACTCCGTATATGAATTAAGTATTTTTGTCGTTACATGAGATTTCAATACGATTAGGGTAGCGTGTGACTTAGAAAAGTCCGGTTAGATTATTCTTTTCTTGTTAGGATGAGTTAAATTATGTTACGTCTAGTTTATAATTTTTGTGCATAATTACTAGTGAAATTGTGATTATTGGGTTAGCAGCTTCTCTTTATTGGTTAAGGTTAATGTAAAGCAACGATCCCAAACAAAAGATTGCAGCACTATCTTGTAGTGCTGAATGGCATCATTCTATTACTCCTTTATAGTACTTAGTAATAGTTCCCAGTTTCTGAAAGGCATGATAGGGATAGGTTTAAGTCAATATTGCAGTTGCTGATTAGATGATGTGTTAGTGCTATGAAAAGAGAAAAATCAAATAAGTCTCTAATCAAGTTACTGTATTTTATCACGATACTACTACACCAGTAAATGACGCCACATATTAGTGAGTGTGTCTGGCCTGTCGCAACTTCTCTCAAAAAGATGGCTCAAAGGTGGCTGGACAATGACATACACCAAATCGGCATTTAATGGGGGGAAAAGACGTCAGTCCATTTTCTGGATTTAAGGTAGTTGCCGAGCTGGCAGAAAGTTTCAAGTAATCCGTCTCTGTTTCAGACCCTAACAGCACAGGACGTCCTTATCATGTCTGAGTACATCTATTTTATGTCCATGTAGATTCTGACCATTCGATGGGCGTCCAATTGACATACAGAAAATGGAAGTCCCGAATATGAACGTTGTGGACGTTCAATGGATATCTAGGAAATTGATAACCATAAAAAGGACATTGTCGACTTCCACTTCGTATTCTGGAAATAGATGTCCGAAGACGGACATTGCGGATGTCTAGTGGGCATACAGAACATGGATGATCATATGAAGAACATTATAGATGTCCAATGAATGTCCATAACGTTTACGTCCCAAAGATGGACATTGTGAACGCCGAACAAATTTACACGAAGTGGGTGTTCTTGTATTCGAAAGCGTGGATGTCCATAAAGCGGATATCTGGGTGTACGAAAGTTGAACGTCCAATGGATGTCTATAAATCGGATATTCCTAAGGCGAACATTCTGGACTACCTTTGGCTTAAAATGGATGTGCAAATGAAGGACGTAGTGAGCACCTTGATATTAACATTAAAGTTCTTCTTCCTCGAAACGAAGGACTATTTTGTTATTATTTCTATCTCATCTTTGAGAGAGCATATCTAAAAAAGAGAAGAAACCAAAGATTCTTGCTGTTTCTGGATAGTATCAAGAAGTGGAGATTAAATAATAATAATAATAATCTTAGAATTTATGAGAAAGCTTTTAACTCATTTTTGAGAAAGTAAATTTTAATCGTGTTCAGAATGATTGAAGTTACTGCAAAAGTAAATTACTTCAGTGACTTTCTGTGAAAATATGGAAAGAGTTTAATATATCTCTTATCCATATTCCCATCTAAAGAAAATAAATTCAATCCAAGCTGGCTGATGGAACATCTAGCGCAAGGCGAAATTTCAGTAGTTATTCACATTTTCATTCCATGTGGGTTTGTGGAAATTATATGGATAGTTCGATACATAACTAATGCAAATTGTAACATGCGATAACTTCAGAACGATTAGTAATACTGTAAAACTAATTACACCAGCGACATTTTGCGAAATGAGATAGATGTACATTATATGTCACTAGCCCCTATTCTCATTTGAGGGAAATGAATTGAATTCAAGTTGGCTAACGCAGCGTGTAGAATGCTTCACCGATGGAGTACTTGGTCTCATTTCTATTTGATATTGTTAAATTCATGTTGCGTCAAATCTGTAGAAATTATAGAGCTATTCCACGCGTCAAGCACTGACGTTTAGAATATATTTTTCGAACTTAATTGCCTTATAACTTATGTTATAATTGCAACATAGGCAATTTCAGCACACCGTTGGATAGAGAAGACATTGAATAATACATTCGCGGTTAAAGAACACGTAATCAATAAGAATACTATATATTATTTAATGTTAAAGTTGTCGTCACGAACTGACATTTTTGCAACCCGCACTTACACTCTGACATATATTTGTCCCAAATTCTCTGAAAGTATGCATGCCCCGAAAAATTTAGAAAAAAACACATTCAAGGTGAATGCGTTAAGTTTAGTTTCCATATAAAATCCAGAATATATTAATATAGTAAGCGTATAGGAGGGAAAACAGTGTCACACACTGACATCTGTGAAATATTAGATGAATTTACCTTGCAAATATTGCTTTATTTTTATACATTCTGATAGAAATAAACTAACGGACTCAATTATAGATCCTAGATAAAATATCACTATAAAATATAATGAGTGGCCAAAATGTTATGTTTCAAAATTTAAAAATTTTAATCAATATTAGAGCTATTGTACGAATAAGTGAAGCCCTGTAGTAAAAATCAAATATCCAGTGAACATTTCCTAGATTAGTGCAATCAGCTCTTGGAAGGTAACCAGAGCCGCAAGTACGGGAGAGGAAAGCGTGCACGTGCCCCCCAGTGATTACGCCAGGATTTTCAATTTGGGAGTGTAAAGCAAAAAAAATGGAGGGTCTAAGTACAGTTTTGCACAGTTTCTATCGTTTTCGACCGTAAAAAATATTTAAGTTGAGGGTGTGCTAGAAAATTTGGGGGTGACATCACCCACATGGGAGTCTGGGAGAACCACGCCCCCAGATACCGGACTGGATGCGGTAAATGAAGCTAAGGAAGCGTTTTACATGTTTGGCTTCTTGGAAAGGCGCCAAAATCGGATGTTGCTCCCCTAGCAAAAATACAAGCTGCAGTCCTGGGTATAGGATGTATGTTTACTAAAAATACTATAACAATTCTGACAATAGTACAAATTCATACAGAGCTTCTGTTGTTGGATTATTTAAAAAGTTAAAAAAACTACGATTTTACTAATTCTAATTATGAGCTAAAAGTGTTGGAATGCAAAATAAAAAATATATACATATTAAGCTTCTTTCTTTTAAATATTGACATAAATGAATGACATATTTCTGTCCAGTCTTATTTACGGTCTGGCAAGTATTATAATTTAAACTTGTTTGCATGATCATGTCAGTATATCAGGATTTCTTATCTTCATGTCTTTTTATATGCATTACTAGCTACAACTTCATCCTGTTTTAATGAAAGTAAAACTTCAAACATTCCCCTTTTAAATAGTACATTTGAGAGTTTTGACGGGTCCATGCTTTCAGAGAGTTTGCGAAATGTATATCAAAGTGTAAGTGCTGGTTGTGAAAATTTCAGTGCGTGACGGCAACTTTCATATTATATAATTAATAGTATTTTTAAGATATACTTGTCATTTAATCGGCAACGTGATCGTCAGTTCTTCTGATAGCATACCATATGTCCAATTTGCATTTTTTGAACCTCTCGGAGATATATCGCAATTGCAGTCGAAAAGTTTTCCCTGAATGTCAGTTTCTGACGCGTGATATTGCTCGTTAATGTTTTACACAAAATTTATTGTAATTAGTAAAATCGTTTGAAATACATTTGTTCAGCATTTGACTGTAATACACCAACGAAAGCACTATACTTTTCACCCTATATTCTGCAGTATGCAGTACTTTTCATAGTACATTACAAGTAGCACACTTATCATAATCTGAGAACGTCACGCACTGACTATACTATATTAACGATATACACAAAATCTATTGTGATTAGAAAAATAATTCCAAATAAATTTTGTTAAGCATTTGACCCTAAAATACCATACAAAAGCAATTTACTTTTTATCAATTATTCTGCAGTGTATAGTACTTTTTATATGTGGAACGTCATGCACTGCCATAATTATGTAGTTGATTTTTATAATGCTTGCCAAGGCGTGAGAACTATTATTAACAAACAAACAAATAGTTTATTTCAATATAGAAAAGAACGAAGTTAAATTTATATTTTTTTTAAATTTATATTCCTACATTTTTACCTGAATAATTAACTTTTAAAATTAATTGAAATTGTAGCTATTTTTGTGAATTTTTAAATAACCAAAAACAAAAGCTAATTACGCCATTGCACTAGTGACTTTTTTCATTTCTTTATGTAAACATGCGTCGTATACCTTCTAAGAATCAGTTGCGCTAATGAAAGTGAATCCACAATACGTTTACATCCGGTATGACATATTCGTGGAATTGCTCTATATGGTTCACATTTGAATCAAGCAGTACATTTCACTAGGGAAGTCATACAACTTAGCAATCATCTAGTTGCTTCTAGATACAACTGCGAAACATAGATCTCACCCTACTTCCTTTCACGTTGAAGTCAGTCAACTGTGGAAATTCAAGATAATGTTCGAGATAATGTAAATCGAGATAATGTTCCTTGTGAGATAATAAGAGGAACAACGAAGGAAGTAACAGACATCAGGAAGTAAGCAAAAAAGGAAAAGAAAAGAACAAAGCAAAATCTTAGAAGAAACTAATTGTTGACGAAGAAAATAACTAAAGGAAAGTACGTGAATATTACATACATAGAAACAAAACAATTATTTTGATTCAATATACTTTTATAATTCTTCATAATATGTTACATTAGAGGTGAGTCGAAATACACTATAAATATAAAACAGTTTGTTGTTGCACCAACGGATTTAAGCTGATATACAGAGAACACGGATATACAGAGAACACTTATTTCGCAACAGTTTGTTTTACTGTATTTACTTGTAATTACTTCACCAGAGCTAAAATCACCCCTTCTAAAAGCACGAACACGAAAAAGCCTATAATGTCTTAGAACATAATATATTTATCAAATAGCTCGCTATCGTAGATCCAAGAATGCAACCATGTCTCACAAAGTGCTACATAATGGAGAACAAAGTTAGTAAGAAAATTTCCTATGTTGATGACAACACAACTCAAAAATAGCATTTCCATTTGAATGGAGACCTATCGGGTTCAATAAATATTCACTAACAACCGAACTTTTAAATTTCTCTAGTAGTTACTATCCATATGTCGCAACATGAAGCAATATATCACAATCAACATTTTTCCCTTTATCACGTTGACATTTTAGTCATGAAATCAGCTTTCCTCTGGTCATGATAACTATCATTCTTGTAGTTCTTCTTCAATAGTTCCTTGGAAGTGAAGAGTTACTAACTTTACAATTCATTTGTCCAATAATCATGATTTCACTCTCGCTGATAGATGACTTTTCGTATGGTATCCGTTCCAACATAGTATACTGAAGCGATCATAATTGTGAAAACACTATATTGGCACACTTTTAACTTCTGTAGTGTTTATATATATATATATATATATATTATCGTGGTTGATCTTTAACTTCTCCTGGATAATAATTATTAAATCTAAAATCATGAACTCCCATTTCTTGTTCATGTGAGGTAACCAAGAGAGTATCTAAAGTGCATCCCATAAGTAACTAATTGTAATGCAAATCATTCTTATATTGCTAATCCAACATATATAATAATAATAATAAATCACAGCCAAGCCATATTCAATCCACTAGTGGATGAGGCCTCTCCCCGAAGGGAGGAGTTGGTCTACTGCTCCCACGCTGACCAGACGGATTGGGAGTATGTATCATAACTGATCTGCACAATCATAGCCATAATTTGATACGTTACCAATCTTTAAGTTATATCACATATGTAATATCAGTATCACTCATATATTTCCTGGAGTATTCTGACATTGCATCTAATATACTGTATCCAAGAGTATATTTCATTATTCAGAACCCACTACCGTAATATTACGATAACAAATCTCATAAAGACCCTTTTGAACATGGCGCTCAATAATCCATTTTGGAAACACAATGTCAATATTCGCAACACTGAGTATTAAACTATCTTCTTAATAAACCCGGATACTATTGTTCCATTGCGTTAATATATAGTTACATTAAAAGATTATTCATTTTCTTTTAAGTTCTAAAAGTGTATATGATTTCTTATTTTGTCAATGTTCAGTTTTCGGAATCCATTCATTCGTTACACATTTACAGCATGTTTTTACTTCTTTCCTAAAAACAGTAGTTCAATGTTTCTCAAACTGTGAGGTGCGATCGCTCGAGGGTCACGAATATTTTTAAGAGAAATAAGATGAAATGGTAATCGTACTTTCTTGTAAAGTGAAGATAACAATAGCTCAAATCTAATTAGCTCTAATTTGTGGTCACTAGAACACTTCATTGCCGATTTGCAATCCAAATGCTGCTCGATCATAAATCCATTTCTCTTTGTCAACCAGGTTTTGTACTCTCAAGAGCATTGAAGGAGAGGAAATGATAGATATTCAAACTGATTGAAAACTAATTTTACAAAGGAATGAATACTAGAACATAGCAGAAAAGGCTCTAAGAGCTCTTCTTTCTTCTATGACAACCTATCTGTGTGATACTTGTTTCTTTTCCGAAGCAAGAATCAACAGAAAATACAGTTTCCAATTTAATGTAATGACAAAGAATCGCAACTCTAAACCCAACCCTTTGTTCGCCACTGCCTCTAAAATGTGCAAGTACGAAATTCCAATTGCGTAATTCCAACTATAGCTCCCCCTCGATCATCATTTATACACCCTCTATCATCTATAATTTTTTGTTCCTTATTTTAATGTCAGGAATGTCGTAAGGTACGTTTGTCGGTACTGTTTTGGATTGCATTTTTAATTGGCATTATTTCATATTTGAGCCCAATTCAAAGATCATAGGTAAATGTCTAATATGTCGATAATGCTTGGTATTGAAGCTTATAAAAATTTCAGACACGGTATATGGCACTAATGAAGTCACTTTCAGGGAGTGGTTTAGAAGTAGAGGAACATTGCAGTTAATTTTGTTAGTTTACAAACATCCTATTAGCACAATTATGTTAGTACTTTGCTCTGAATTAATTTTCCAACTTTCTGTTTATAGAATAATAATTTAAAAATCAATTCTGTATTTTCTTCTCTTCAAAAACGACATACCCTGTCTGTGCTAAGTGGTCTTAGTTCATTATGTAGTTGTACTTTGATAAACTATCTTACTAGAGAATCAACAGCCTCTCATGTTTCATTGTTCATTTCAGGAAGTTTAGGAAATATGAGATTATTTTGCCTAAATTCATTATCATGTTTCTAAATTATTTCCTAACTCTTTTATAACCTACTGACTCAACTCTCTCTATATTTTCTTTCTGAATAATTTAGATCTCAGCAATCAGAGTTTGTAGTTTTTCGCATAGTTTCACACTTGTTAAGCATATTGTGTACCTTTGTTCTCCAAGTTTATTATCTAAATGGAGATATTGTTTATGTATCATTGATCAGAGTACAATTAAACTTTCATCATTATTAGTATCACTGAGAGAAGAAACCATAGAGAAGAACTTTTGAAGCGGTTATTCATAGTATCATTTTAGTAGTTTATTGTTTACAGTTCGTGACAAAAGCATTGAATACGCAATGCGCAACCGCCAACGTTGAGCTGAAATTCCAATTATTGGCCAAATCACTAACTTCTAGACACACGAACTGTAGCGTTTATCAACTACGGGAAGTTACGAAGTAAATGGTGTTGGTGAGTTGAATGAAGGATTTCATAGCCTGATACAAGAAAAAGGAATCAAATTAGAGGGCTCGTCGAAACATCTTTATTGTTGGACAAAAATACACACAAAACTGGGGCGAATTCTTCACAATATGAAACAATAACCCTACATACAATGACGTAACACGTGTAGGTTTAGCAAACACAAAGATATACCAATTAAGAGTAGAGGACATTTCTCCGTTTGTCTATGACACAATGTTAATTACTGGAGATCGCTTTTACACTTGAAGAGTTCACGTAGTTCTGAAGCATGTGAAAGTCTGACTCTTCTATTTACTACCATGTATTTAATATTCTGGAAATCTCTTTAATTTGTGGATTATTTGCGCATCTTGATTGGAACTTTCCTAGCTCTTAGCTGTCAATATTTATTACTGTTTAGTGGTGAAAACTCATTTAAAAATATACATCCTCCATTCTTTCCTTGTATTCTTCAATTGTTCTTACATTTCCCTAAAAGTAATGAACGACGGGTAGTTGTGGCTCAGTACATTGAGAACTGTCGAGATCCTAGTTGAAAGTTCATCAACCAGCCATCGCAATGCTTTGTATCTATTATATTATTTGATGATATCTTGAACAAGGCCATGGAAGATTCGTTTGGAAATCCTTCAAGCCTGTGGACTCTAAAGAAGCAAATATCCGAAAGCATGTTTGATCGAGTTGTAAATTTATACGTCGAGGCACAGTAGAAGATTGTTTTCGCATTTTAAATGTTCTGGGCTCGAATCCAGTGATTGGTCATCCAGATGGATATTTCTCGAGAGTGTTCAATAAGTTATATAAGGGTAAAGTACCTTCTAATTAGGCTCCGGTCAGCTCCCGCCTCCACAGGTCCCTCCGCTTTGATGTTACTTGTAAATAAGACCTAAGTTTCAGTTGTCTCAGACAAATGCATAAATTTGTTATATGATAAATAGCTCAAATATGCATGTGTTTAAAATTATACGAATACCCATTTTGAATTTCTTGATGTTATCAGGAAATTAAAATCCTATTCTATCGAAAACATATCAAGTTAGTCAGGTGACATGGAAAGACCGGTGGGAAGGCTTCTAGTTTTGAAAAATCCATACAAGGAGTGGGCTTCGGCGGGAAGTTTCTGGGTTGGGTTTGGCCCCTATGTTGGCAAGTCGATGGACCAACGGGGGCCTGGAATTTGGCCGAACGACCTATTGCAGCTTATGAGTCGGTGCCGACCTTGCCCCATATATTTCCCTAGTACTTATAGGGCTCCACTCCGTCCCAGCAAAAAAAATAAAAAAAAATAAACGTCTTCGACAGCATTTGGCGTGCTGGGTGATGTTTTCTACAGAAAATATTACGCTAGTATCTGCTCGGTTTTCAGCAAGATATGTAATAATTAATTTTTAGCACTAAATAAAAATGTTTTAATTTTTTTTGTTATATTCAGCAGATTCCCAAAAGTCAGCATTTATTTAAAACAGTCTACCGGAGTCCCTGGAAACGTCCTTTTGAATTAACGTTTTTAATGCAAATCCTTCAAATCGGACAACGCCACTTATATAATGCAAAAAGCTCAGTAATAAAAACTATGCAACTTATAATCAAACCAAAGACTAACATGATGAATATTCCTTCTAAATGACAAAGGGAAAAAGGAATATCTTCTTTGCTTGGAGAGTTATGTAAAAAAGAATCATCAAATCTTTCTTCATCTGTTAACACATGTGTAAATCCAGCTTCTATTAATCTGATAATGATCCTGTTAAATCTCGGAAGATAAGGAGAATGCATGGGAACAGGAAATGACGCTGAGACTGTAGCTATGTTATCATTACTGATATGGAAATTCACACTTCTATCTTCTGATCTCAATTGTTTCCTCAAACTTCTTTGGACTTTGTCAAATGATATCACTATCCTGTCTTGTTTTTCTGCAAGAAATTTGACCAATGAAAATCCACAAGTTGGATTCTCAGAACATGGCTTGGTTCTTAAGCCAATATTTCACAAAACTGGATCAGTGTTACCTATTAGAAAAGGCATATAATTTTGAATAATTTCTATTGGAAGTTTCGATTTTGAAACATCCTCCCTACTGTTAATAGCAGGGTAGAAGTGGGGATTAACTATAGAACTTAACAACGCACTTTGATATAAAGAAGTAATGATCAAACATGCTGCAGTAGAGAGCACAAATATAAATCTGAGAATCTCTTTTTAGGCTGTCGAGGCACCGAGATTTGTAGGGCAACAGACAATATGTTTAGAACTGATTTTGTAACATCTGGTACTTGATCCTCACGCAATACCATATATTCAGATAAGCGCATTGTTATTAGATTAAAGAACAACATAACAAAATATGCAACCCACAATGGTATACTAAATGGAAGAACAAAACTCAGCCACTGAGGGATTGTTTTTGCGCTGGGAGTAATGAATGTTAAGTAGTTAAAACAGAAAATGTGCGTAAATTCCATAATCTTCCACCACTTGTATGAAAGACCAACGTAAAAAGCTCCTATATCAGCGTATGAACTTAGATTATACAGGTAATCACCTATTGATTTGTTTTGACCTACGATTCTGGGCGTAAAGTTCATACGAAGAGCTATATACTTCATCATTATGTCATTTATCTGAAAAGATCCGTTACCGTAGTTGGTTATTGTAGGAATCGGTATGTTAGGAAGGTGAAATATATCAAGCGGATGACCGTGGACGTTTCCAGTTTTGTATTGAAACGGTTTTTCAATATCTGATGTCTTGTGGTCAAACACATCATATTTTTTATGCTTGCTATCTACGATAGAATTTAGATTTCTAAATGGATTATATGATGCAAAACAAACACATGTTGCATACTGCTTTCTTGACTCTTTGCAGTCATTTCGTCTCATTAAAACTTCAACACTTAAAATATTCAAATTCCAGAATATCTCAAAAATCATGTGCAATGTTACGTTGTCTATATACTCCTTAGTGTGAGTTTTTAGAAATTTTGCTCTTCCACTCCAGAAACTGAGTTGTTGAATATTTATCGTACAATATCACTCGTACAAGTGATTGATAGCTTTCAATGAAAATGAAAAAGCAGTCGCTTTTACCAATAAATTCGTCGTTGTGAGATAATACTGTTGACTCTGATGTATAGTTAGGAGAAATATTTAGTAAATTTAAAGGTGATTTACGAAATAGATTCCGGAGATTCATGTTTTGTAGTTGTGATGCAAGAACGATGCTTGGAGATTTGCAATGAGCGGAACATGTGGTAGCTAATGTTTCTGAAATATATTCATTAAAGTCCGCTTCTTTTGTGTCAATTTCTTCCCAGTAAACTTGAGAGTAGGTGCATTTGTTGGTAAGAATTAATGCCACTATAATCCCTATTACAGTGTTAATCATTTTAGACACTCTGGAGAAGCTTTTCGGGTTAGTGAAACCTGAAATAAGAAAATACATATTATTCACAGAAAATCTGGATTCCAGGATATTCAGTTGAATATCCAGAATGTTGCGAAACAACACTGACAAAACAACCTCATGAGTTCTCTTACATGAAAATAAGAAAGAGCATGAAAGGTGAACCAACGTTAGAGTATTATGTTTCCAATACCATTACACTAGAACTAGGGTGCCATACTAGCCTCTAGAACTTCAAACCAGGTCTATATAAAAGTGAATATTCCATTATTGTGCAATGGATGCGGCAAGAATTAACTAAAGGAGGTAGGGGATTCCTAGACAGGGTATAAATAGTAAAGAACGACGAGTAAAACGTTATTCCTTATTAGTGTAGATGACAAAGTTAATTACTTCCGTCTAGTCAAGCAATGAGAGGCTTTTTAAGGACAACAAAAATTCCAAAATACTTTGAAATTTATGTATTTTACTCCTGTTTGTAATAAATCTGGCTAATTGTTTTAAAAATCGTAACAGCAAAGTAATATATTTGCATTATTACAAGTTACAAATTGGTTTCTAAAATTGTTTTATTCATGTGGCCGAGTTGTAGTATTTATTGTCATACGTCTTATGAGGGTATTCTAGCGAATCGAGAATCCAATTAATAGATCAAGAATCCAATCCTATTAATCCAAAATATAGCGTATACCCAACTTCGTATACACTCGTTCTTTAGCAAACATGGTCTAAAGCCTGTAGCGGTCAGCGTTACCAAACATTCCACGACGATTTAAGCAGACAAAGTAACCCGAAGACCTAAATTTGGAGGATCTAGTAACACAGAGAACAGTGTCGATATTTGATGC
>JAGDQP010040838.1:0-17140 GCA_022664845.1 Lepisma saccharinum | reverse complement strand
TTTGTTGGTTTCACTGTTTCCTTCTTCTTCTTTCAAAAGTTATCCATATTTTAACGTAGCTCCTTCCTTAATAGGAAGCTAAAGAGTCACCGAAACATGTTCACTCACCCACTGGGATGTTCCTTGGAGAAGCCAGAAAAGCTTAGGTTTTCTGTTTCTTTAATCTAACGATTTTACATGAAGAGCGACCATTGCATAGGTAAAGTTTGAACTTTTTTTTTTAACAAATCACATTTTGTTTTTTCTCATATTTAAATTTTTAGTGCCCTTTTCCTCAACGAAGATTAGGTTGATGAGCTCGCCAAATACATGAAATGCTTTAGCACATTGTAGCATGTTACTTGATCTACTAAGTTTATTAGCCCTACTGGGAATACATAGAACACGTTGTTAATCTTACGTCTCTAAACAGTACTTATTTTTCTTTACTCTGACTGGGTACAAGGTGGTGTGGAAATAGACTTGTCTGGTGCTTAGTCTGAGATTTTAGGTCTATCTGAGTGCAAATTAATAGTTAAAGTGAATGCTGTACGCCACAACAGAAAAATCGCCATGCCATATGTAGCATGTTACTCGATACTGGAGGAAAGCAAATTGACGGATTCAGGATATTCGTGAGGGTGCGCAGTGCAATAGAGGCGACTATTATCGACACTTTCCCGTCAGTTCGCCTTTCGCGTTAAGTGTTTTTTTAAGAATAAATCTTTCATATTTCTCTACATATTGCTTATTTCTATAATGATATTTGCCACCGGATTCCACCAAAAATATATTTCTAGATAAATTACATTTGTCCGGAAATAAATGGAACCGATTTGTGATATAAGTATTTAAAAAAAAGCTATATAGAATAAAGTATCAACTTATCCCATAACACATGTATTTGTACTCCGTGCGGAAAAGAACGATAACTTAACTGAAACATGTAGGGACCCATTCTCGCATGGTCGAAACATATCTTAGCATCTCCCTTTTTTTTCTTTTTATTCGTGCTTTCTCGGCGACATTTTTCGTCTTCGGCTTTCTTCAAAGAGTTCTATTTGTCCAGATGAAAATGAAGATTAACCATATAGAACAACCCTTTCATTGTTGTTTTGCGGGATTTTTTCTTTATTGTTTCTTTATTTTATTACTGAATATTTCTTTGCATATTTATTACATTATTTTCTTCAGAATGTTTTCTTTCGTTGAAAATTTTCAAGAACAAAAAGAGTTGATTCTTCTTTTACTTTCGTTGAAATTCAGGTTGTTGTACTCTACTTTCCCTATCCGAACTTCCTTTTATTTTGTTTGGCTGAAGCTATTTAGTTGTTAAAACACGGTCGTCGAGTAGGAAAGGCTGCTCAAAATTTACGGTGCCTCTGAAAGTTATATAAAAGCAATATTATAATGCAGCCCATGTCTGAAAAGTTTATTAATATACTGTATAGAGCAGCATCAACTGGTAAATAACAACTTTTGGGAGCTGTTTCTCCAATTCTTTTATAAAAGGTGCTTTGAATCAAATGCTGCAGCTTGGCGTCTTACACCCTCCATATTTGCCTTGACCTGGAGTGGATGAGACGAAGCATCTTTATTTTGTTTGTGTGCAGTGGTGTTCATCAGTGTGTGAGGTGATTTGTTCTGGTATATGTGGTGTGCAGTGGTTTCTCCTAGATTTTTTGAAATAAATAAAATATAATTTCAGTATGGCTTGATACCCCCTTTTCTGTGAGTGTGCAAGTAATTTAGTGTTTTCTTCATATGAAATTTTGTGTGGTTCCCTGTGACGTGATGTGCACCGTAAAAATGCTTAAATTGATAGATATCGGAGGTCAGTTATCTAAATTCATGTATGTATGTTTAATGTCTTGAAATCCCTCTTTCACTCCAGAAACCCAAGTGTGTTTCACCTACGTTATGATAGCAAAATTTCAACACTGTAAATTTTGGTTCATACGTTGAAATATTTTACTCTGCACTATGGTTGATGTTACCTTTCAAATGCACGTTATTTCTCCGTTCAGCATTTTTTTTTTTACTTTTTCGGTACTAGTATGTTTAAAGTGGAGAAAATCTCTACAATATGTCCGTTTTTGTAACCCGTGAGATTCAACGTTTTCCCTACGTTTAATTTTGGTAATTTGAAAAGTTTAAAGCTTCCTCGTTATGTATGCAAACTGTAATTCAGTTCCCTCATGGAAACTCGTATTGTAAATTAACACCTAACCCAATCCTAGTAGACCATGTTTTTTTAACCGGTATTGAAGGTTAGGCTTAATGAAGTTTAAGAATGGAAACTACATACGTAATATTTTAGCAACGTTTTGAAAATATCAAACTAAATTGCTGCCCAGTAGCTATATTGTAAAATTGAAACCTTTTCGTTGAAATAAATGTCATTCTTCAGTAATTGTGGAAATTTTGGTTGGACTAGGCTAAAGTTTAGAATGTCTGCTACGTTTTGAAATGAAAAAAAAAATAAGTATGTGAAATATATTCTCTGTACTTGGAAAGAGCTTTTCTGTAAATAATAAAATTACCTTTGTTATGTGAATTTGACAGCATTTTCAATGCTCATTTTGATGTACAAGAGATACTCTTCTGAAACTATTTTTTTAAAAAAGAAAATTCAACAATCAGTCTTTTACCTTGCGTTTGTCCTCTTTAAGTAAAAAATAAACTACATTTTTACCAGATATATCTTGTGTCAAGGATTTCATTATGATGTAGGTAGTTTAAAATCAGTGTTGTATTGCAGGAAACGTTCCCAACCTTTCGCTATTTTAGTCCGTGAAGTGTTAATTTATTTATATGTGAGAAAGTAATTACAGATTAAGTTAAAATTTGATATTTGATTCAATGCTTCAGCAATCTTGAGAAAGTATTCACATTAGTTCTGTGCATTCAAATTTTCCTGTTTAATATTAACCAGTACGTGGTTGTGTTGAGTCTTGTACTGTTTTAGGAGCGTAGTTGTGTTAGGTCATTAAAATAGCTTTTGTGTTTTGTTTTCTTGTGGGATGTTCTCTCTTGCGTATCTCTCCCCTTTTGGGGATGCTTTTCTTCGTGTTTTAGCCTTCTGCATTTTGCCAACTTTCTGTGTTTGTGCACTTCTTTCGGGTTTCTTACATGCATGCTTTGTGTACTAGACTAGTGTGTGTTCTGTCTTCGATGTGGCTGTAGCAGGATGTTGTTGGGTAGGTTCTCTCCTTGCCTTCAGGTTCAATGCGGTTTTCTTCCGTTATGTGCCCTCTCGTGTGGCGTAATGTCAGCTTGTCTACAGGGTAGAGTTTGGGTAAGCCCCCTTTATGCAACAGGGTGCCTCGGCTCCCTGGTTTGCTGATGAGTCTACCAACTTTCATTGGAACAGCCCGTGTGATATTACAAACACTACCGTTGATCAGGCAGATAGTATCGATGCGACTCTATAACACTATGCCACCTCTCAACCAGTTGTTGAATCCTTCGCTGAAAGAGGTGATCGCTTTTGGAGGCAAAGAACTGGTTCATTGTTCGTCGCACGTCATTCCCATTTTGCAGTGTTTTTCCGGAACGGCGGTTGTGGAGGTTGCGAGAAAGACTACAAGATCTACAAGTCTGTTGGTACAAGATCTTGTAAAAATGCCGGATTGGGTAGTTTCTTCCATCCACATTCCTCGATTTTAGCAGAGGCACTTGTTGTCGTGTGGGGGCGATGGTTATCCCCGTAGATGAGCATACCTTTGTGAATAACCAGAGCAGGGCGTTTTAGTCGTTTGCAGCCCATAGGCGTTAAAGTTGCTGACAGCAAACATCTGCATAGATGGTCTGGTTATGTGGCAAAGGCTCAAAATTGATCATCCAACGGATATAAAATTAAACACTCACCTTGTTAGTAGAGATCCTGTTTTGTTACAGTTCCTGCATCCCCTTTAAGTACCCACTGCCGTTTGTGTGTAATGATATGGTAGAGGACTTAATTTTCGTCTCCCCACCATTATGGCCAGAAATGGTTCACGTCTGTGACGGGTGAGCAGAGAACTGAAGATGTCAACTCCCTGCTACTTCTGTTGAGGACTTAACGCATGGAGTAAACATGTTCCGACTTTCGACACACACCCAAGGGCCTGCAGATGACGATGAACGTTCGGAAAGTTGACATGTAATTTGATAACCATTTCTTCAAGAGTTTGCATTGGATTTGTCTTCTCGTGGTTTATTGGTTAGGCTGGTGTCCCTAGACCGAAACCTCTGGTACTTTCACACATCCACATCCTGTAATTGAATCCTCCAATGTTAAAAGGTACTGAGTCCAAATTAATATTTCTCAGTATGGAACATAACCATGAGCATTATTAGAGTTCCCCATGGAACAACATTAATTTTGAGAGGTAATATTTTTTATTATTATATATACCAAATAATATGACACAGAAAAAATAATTTTGTTTGATAGTAAACTGTAAAAATGATAATGGATTTATTCTTTACTGTTAAGGATTATGTTTATTTAGTTCCTTTTAACATTGGAGGATTTAATTGTTTGACACGTTCTAGTTTATACTATCTGTAGTATTAATTGTAGTTATACTCTAATTAAACTTAAATATATTGTTACGTTTTCGTCATGGAATTTTTGTGTACATATCTTAATAGTATTCATCTGACTAGATTGTATTGAAGGAAAATTACAAAGATCTTGTCCAATTTTTCTAAAGTTTTCATGGACCCTTGTTTTGAAATTTTTTGGCAAACACTCGTTTATAAAATTCAACTGCACATTAGTACAAAATAACTCTGGTTGCTGATTATTATATATATATAAAAATAAACAAATGCAATAAATTTATCCAATGATCATAACGAATGCGAACAATATATGCTTTAAAGATACCCGTCACATTTAATTTCTCAGAGTTATATTTATACAGTACAACTACATTCATGAATGCATTAAGATGATTATAAATACAAAATTCGTACTGATATAAGAGGTGTAAAATCGGGTATTCAACCTCAAGCTTAAATAACTCAGTAGATATATTGCTTTTATAAAGATTACATATTATTTTGTTTATTTTACAGTATCATTTGCCCAGGCTAAGCTAATTGATACACCAATCGAAAAAACTAATACCAGCTTCACTGTCAACTGGGAACCACCAGAAAACTGCTCTGAACTTAATGGCTTTCTCTATGGATACCGATATGAGTTATATAAATTCAACGAAAATATTGTTCTGCAGAATGGTTACATTAAGAATCCATCAATAAAGATCGATAACCTTACTCCACACACTGAATATGAAATAAAAGTTTATATTCAAACTTCGTATGGTTGGAACCCAAACGTTTCAGTGGTAATCGCTGTCAGTACTAAAGCTAATGGTAAGTATATTTAGCGATTAATGTCATGGAATATTCTGAAGTAAATAAATAGTGTTATTGTAAAATTAGTTATTTTAACTAATAAACATGCGCGCAAATAATCTCGCCAGTAGTACTGAGGCGAGTATTTCAATTTCTGAAATAACATTGTAGACAGTAAAGAAAGAAACGGAAGTTCAATAACTTTGTAGTAACATATTTATCTTATAAAACAGTTCCAAACAAAATTAGTTTAATTTGTTGCCTAAAGAAAGTAAAATGAGTGCTTTTTATATAATATGTAATTCTGATAATAGGTTTTTTGTATTGACTAATTAGAAGATTTAAATCTTTGTACGGTTTTGAAACATCTGTGAGATCAACACCAAAGATTATATGTGATCATCACTTTTCACATTAGACCATGAAGTGTAAATATAACTGACGGTTTGTGAATTATCGTTTCATTTGTGGGTATATATCGGTATTATCATTTACCTTAGAGATAGATATATGATGATTTAAGAAACGAATACCACAGAACACATGGCTAAAATGAGGTCTTTTCTTTGTATTAATACTAACAACACCTTCAACACGACTTTAAGTCAAGCCAGAATCAGTTTGTTAGAAGACAATGTGAAGCTGCATTTTACTCATCACTTGTTTTCCTCCCTTGTAACTTTTAAAAATGTAGCAACTTCTTGTGACTTATACTAACATCAGGAAAAATGAAATGAACCCAAGTAAGCGGTCGTAATACAGAAATAAAATAATTTGTCTATGAAAGAAAAGACAGATTTAGTGTACAAAGGTTTAAATAACCTTTACTAATTATGTATTTCAAACATTAAGGACTTGAGATGAGTAGGTTCTAAGCTATATTTTCTTATTTTCCATAAAGATTTGTCGTTTCAAGGAAATCAATACACATTTTTCACTTTAAACTTTATTTTCGAATTTTGAATTTTTGAGTTTTTATATATGACCTTGAGGCATGTAAGGGTTAAGGCGGGATAGGAAAGGGGGAAAGGATTGGGGAAGGTATCGACCAGGGCCTATACTCAGGGTGATATCCTAGCGTTTGCATGGTGTGAATGAAGAAAAATCCTGGAAAAACTTATGTCAAGATGGTCGGCCCCTGGGATCGATCCCACGACCTCCCGAATGCTTCGCAACGCTCTAGCTCTGTTTCGTTTCGTTGTCTGATGGACCACCCTAATAGAATTATCATATTAACATTTTAATGTGACTCTCAATTGTCTACAAATGAGTATTGAATATATGTGTAGCTTTTCATTTTGATGACCCGACTTTTAAACGAAATTGATATCTTAGAAATGCGTTACTTTTCACTGTGAAGGAATGAAGTTATAGAGAAAAAATAAATTTTAAAGCGTTTCTTTTAGAAATTGACATTAAGTACAATATATGCTTGCATTATCTTTCCACTAAATATATATGCCGGGTTCATCTGTCGAGAATCATTGCTGGTATTGACAACTTGCCAAAATAGTAGAATTAGTGTGTGCAGTCCTTACGTTTATCCAAGACTTCGATTTCTCAAGATAACTTTGTTCCCCGACAGTGAACAGTACGAATGGGAAATAAATATTGGCAATAACTTTATTTCAGGTCACCGGTTCTCAAACTTTTCTTTTCCAACAAAACCCCTTTAATCAAAATATAAGACTACGGAGCCCTATTATATTTTGCTATATCTAGTTTTATGTACAATGTAAAGAATTTTGTTCACATAGGAGCCAATGACCTGAACCTCGTAGTCAAGTTGGTAACACCGCGGACTTTGGATCAGCAATGGAGAGGTTTGAGCTCTGTTGTTGGCTATCCTCACTGAAGTTTTCCATCATTTCCCTTAGTTGATGAGGCGAATGCCATGTTGGTATCTCAATTAAGGCCCTGGTCGCTATTTTTAACTCATGGTTTCGGAAAAATGGTGACGGAGATACAACATACTTCAGATGTGATGGACTTGGCCTAAGGTGCGAAATCACCCGAGAAAAGAAATTTAAAAGGGAAAACATATCATCCAATGTGGAAGTTAATTGCTGAGAGAATTGTTTTAGTCAACAGCAAAAGTAACATTTCCAGTTTTTTTTATAGTATTCTGCATAAACAAGAACAAGAACCATCAAAGAACAAAAAAAATGCAATTGCGCAACATATTTCTAATATAAAAGTATTGATCTAGTCACCTCAACCGACGAATACAGTTGTTCCCTACCCATATATGGATCTCTCATGCCAGCCTTTATGGCAGATAGTTGTCGCTGCACATCAGGATCCAGTCTATTGCGGTACTTTGTTTTGTGGAAACATAAGTTGAAAAAACAGTCCCATACAGATAGGTACCAATGAAGGGAAGTAGAACTCTGATTTGAATACTGTGTCTTGTCGTTGCACCAGTATTAGGTCAATGGTAATTTATGACCTCGAACACATGATATCCAGAACCGCAACTTTATTTTGAATGCACAAATGTTTGCTTCTGCTATTCCATGCGCTTTCCCGGATTGAGCTACTGGGTAACTGACAGTATAAGATGCCTCAAGAATGTTGTCCTTTGTGGTATTAGATCCTGAACCATACATTTTCTATTACTTTTTTCATGTTTGTGGGCAGAATAACTTAGATTTTGATTTTTGTACCCAGAAGGTGTGGATTTGAAATTACGATATAATTTAGATAGGAATGACTACATAATTTAGCTTTTTGAAAACGTTTTCCGATACAAATCACACAATGAGTGTCTATTAGCGTCTACAAAACCAAATGAAAAGTAACTTTCATCATATTTACGTTTTTTACTTACGAATCGCTAGTTCAGCTTGGAGCAGCACACTGTTTCTTCTATTAGGCTCATGTATTACATTCTGCCACTGTTGATCCTCTTATTTCTTCGTTGTCATGTTTTAGGAGGCTCCGAAAGTGCCAGTACAAACGGCGAAGAATTTTTGATGCGTGTTCAAATGGTCCAGTCCTAAGAGGTATCTGCCTCGTTGGCGGTAGTGGCCTTCCGTTGCCTTTGGTTTAAACAAATTGAGAGGCCATTTACCCAAACATCTTGGCAACTAGACTAAAGAGTACTAGGGACAAAAAACAAAAACAAAGAAAAAACAAGGGGAGCCGAGAACCTATATAAATGACAGTGCTTCCTGAAAGCGGGATATCCATTGTACCGAGAGTATACCGCCCTTGTTTGGTCATATGCTTTGAAGTAAACCTCATCCATATTTTTACTGCTGTTAAATTTGAAAGAGGTATTGGAGATTATATTTCCAGCCAATTCTAATGCTGATACTAGGAAACAATTATTACTCTCTCCTTGCCATCAACACTTTCCGCTTGTGGTGCTATTTTTTTTATCTACTTATTATTTCTGCAATGAAAGCAAAGTATACTTAATGCCCATATGACAAGAAAAATATTCACAATATGTTCAGGTTTTACCACGTATTGGTGCATAATATTTGAACTTTTCGTGAAATTAATATCAACTACACCACATTTTAGTACACAGCATGTAAAACTGGGGCTGCAGATACCCAAGTAGTGCAGAGAAAGCTTAAATAATAGTGGCAAATGTATTAAAGTGATCCGTAAACGAATTCTAGATAATATTAACTTCGGTAAATATGACTTTATTAAGTGCACTAAGCGTAAGAAGACAATAGAAACACATTGCGCACACAAAATCTCACAAATATTTATGTAGGTTCAAATAATGTTCACATGTATTCATATAAAGGTAATTTTTATTGAACTTTCTGTGTCCTTTTTGTACCAGAATTTTCAGTGTAAGATTGAAAAAGTGCATTGACTTGATATAACTTTTACTTTTTTTAGAGGTTGGAAAATATTGTGATTTGATGGAAATATGTAGAATGTACTTTAACTGAATAGTTAGAGAGGGAGATCGTCGATTTATTTGAGAGCTTTTGCTGTCAATACCAGGATTTTGTTTCACGGACGGCGTCTCGGAGCCACAGCGGAGCCTTCGCGTGGCCCTAAGTGATCTTTGAGAACCGCTGGTTTAGATACTACAGCGACTTCCCTGTGGTGAAATTAAGAACATGCAGAAAAAGCTTAGTCTGGGTAGCTAGTAGCAGCGCATGTTTGTCTCCCATGAACATTCCGAAATCTCCGATCTTAACAAGTTACCTAAGAGTGAAATTCATATAAGAAGTATTAGAAAACTTCAGTAGTATCAGCATTGAAAATATATAAAGAATTAAAAAATAATTTATACTTTTATTTTGCGTTTAAATGTTGCTAAAGTTTTAGTCCGTAGGATGCAATGCCATAATATGCGAACAGAATGATTTAGAAATGCTGTCAATATAGTATTAATACATAAACTAATTCTCGTCCTAATAATCAAGAAAGTTTCTTTAGCTGGACTACAATAGTATTTAGATCAAAACATCAAATACAATGAACTTTCTAATGTACCTAAAATGTTCCCAAAACTATTTTGTCACGCATTCTGATTGTCAATTAACACTTTCCGAATAAATAAACAACGTGTAATATAGACGAACATTGTAGTCCATGTGGTTTTATAGATATTCATCTCATTCAAGTCTTGGAGGTTTGGGTCACATCTGTTGCAAATTCTATGATTCATTCCTCAAATCACTGTATCATGTTTTGCTATTTACTTGTAGCTACTACCACCAAGAATTGGAGTCACCTTGCTACAGGAAACCTCACATACTCCATGCCCATAAGTTAGCTCTCTATTTATACCAAAGGCCCAAACTCTATTGAAACACTTAGAGCGATCGGAACATTTTCATCTACTTGAACTTGCATTTGATGTTACAACATGCTTATGCGTACTCAGCATGGGTACCATTAGTGCCTTGGCACACACACACACCAGCTCTAGAGAAGATTGTAGTTTAAACTGGGAGTTTTGCTGACTCTATGGAATGACCATATTTTACACAATTATTCTGGGGATTTAGTGTGTACATTGTTTTAAATACAATGATTCGGCCTGTTTTGTCATTTATATTCTAGGGATGAAGCGAGTTTAAAATATCAACAATAAATATCCGAGCTATAAATGTAGCTATTTGTGTTATTTGGTGAAGATATAATTCCAGGAATATATAGATAAAAGTGTAGTATTAAAATATTAGCTTGTTATGAACACATATGCTGACATGAGCTAAATGAGCTTAAATAGCCTCTAATTAGTAAATGTTGCCATGGATAACAAATGAATAAATGTGATGATAATGTCGTACTAATTCGTACTGCTAAATGTTTACTTTTGTCGGAGTAATAAATGAGGCTATGCTGGGACAAAAGTCTATGTGCCATCTTTTAACACGGAACGTAGACTTTTCTTCGCGCAGATGCCCCAAATATCTGTTTAGAACCTGGAAGAATGTTAAGAGCTATTTTAGCATGTGTAGCTGTGGTATTTAAGTCTTTTGGGATGGACTTTAGATATTATGCAGATAATAACGTAAACCAAATAACGATTTAACTTAACATAGATTTGGCCAGAACTCGTCATTAGAAGACAATCTTTATTGTTTATTAAGCAGCGTTCTCTTAGAGGCTTAAACTAACCTTACCAGGAAAATGAACGTACCATTAAATACACAGGGAAAGAGGAGTCTAGGAGCTTCAAATATGGAAACGTCTATTCGCGCGAATAATACTTGGGTTGTCACTTGCCAACTTTTGCGTTGTGTATTAGATCTTTCATTGGTCCACTAACGAACAGTACGAATGTCGCGATATTTTTAAGGCGAGCGTTGGTTTTAAATTAAAATTTATTTTTTCTTATGAAAAATACTAGAAGCGAGGGATAGCTTTTCGCAATTATCAGGTCTACTGGATGCCGGAAAATGTACATGTTTAACTGTGACTAATTACATTCCAACGGGCGTTCTTGCTCGTTATTTTGTGTGAACGAAAGTAATGATAGGTTAGGAAATTTACATGAAACAGCTAACTAATATTTAATTATACCAACTTACGCAAAATTTTGATTTTCCAGATATGAACACTTTAAAAATGATATGCCCTGTTCTATTTACTGTTAGCAATATATATTTCATGTACCAGAGCTGTAACTTCCCAATGAGAGATTGATGGTCGCCTGATGGCAGGTATGACAGCACCAGCATTTCTCGTGACTAATTGTTGCTATGTGACCCGGTTTCATTGTAACAAAAGTCAAGATTCCTCACGAATATCACGTTATTCAATTGTGGTTGATAAGAATAAAGGCACAGTTGGTTGTGTTCTTCCTAAAACACGTGTTGTTTTAGCTAAATCTAAGCACAATTGAACCCGAAAACCTATTACATTCACGGATTGATTGACAAATAGTTATGCCACCTACAATTTGAGAAAGTTTATACCAATTTAGATCTCACCACGTGCCCTCTGTGGCTATTTGCTAATACTTTGCCTGTTGCTTTCATCAAGCTCGAAATGTGTTCTCTCTTGGATAGTGTGAATATTGTAATTTAGGGGTGTATTACACTAAGTCGTTTGATACATAGAGTGTGACTGTTAATTTGGAATGGCAGCGCATTCTACTCAAATCTGTGTTATCACACTCATTGCAATCTGATCATATCGAGTCATTTATTTATCATATAATGCCTTTAGAAATTCATCGACACTCAGGTAAAAAAAAACAATAACATACTTCCGCTACACAATTGAGTGTAACAAATTTGAGGTAAAATGGAAGGACTGCTGATCAGATTATTTCATTTCTTTCTAACATGAAATATTATTGGAACTTTGCAGTTATGTTTATTATACATTTAGTGGTCGTACATATTAAGGTCGAGAACAGAATTCTGCAGCAAAATCTAATTGTACATAATACATATAAAAATCGTTATTTACATTTTCCGCATTTAAAAAGAACGCACTAATTTTTACAGTACCACTCGCAGTAGAAGATCTTGTGGTTTACAAGAAACTAGAATATATGCTAGGATTGCGTTGGAAGAAACCAGAAATCACATATGGTGAGTTAGAATCCTTCGAAGTTTCATACACAAGAGATGAGGATAACTTCATGATCGTTGAAATTGTCCAAGGAATGCTCTGTCCAATTTGGGATAACTTATTTTGTTATTCAATCTCACCATTACTGCCAAACGCTACATACAAAATTACGGTAGGTTCATGTTACTATATATATTTTGTTGATTGAAAATCATTTAAGAGGAAACCAGATATTAGTGATAACTCTTTTATAATATGCAGTAAAGTAAACAACCTTGGAGTGTTATATAGCTATAAGAGTATACGCAGAGATTACGTTGTTGATTAGGCTAAAAGTAGAATGCATAAGGAGGTCTCTAGAACACGCTTCACATCCGCCCATTCACTAGTACATCCTCCATATAGACAGCACACCATAAACTACTCATAGCGCACAGATATAAATATCAGCAAATGAAGCGAGCATATAGATTACTTATCCATATAACATGCATAGTAATAGCGAGTATAATAATCCTTCGTCCAACCCCTTACCTACATATGGCCTGAGCCTTAGATGCCTAAATATTGTCAATAAAAGCCTTAAATATAATTCTAATTTCCTACCTACACATGTCATGTGTTCTACACGCACTATACACGACATTTCCTCACCAAGAATCCATTCGATCCCACAGTGTATACATAATATAACCATATCGGTGCGTCCCATATGCTGTGCTGGTTATGTTGTACTAGTCCTTTATATCTTGAGCTATAAAAAACAATTAACTATATAATATACTTACTTACTCACTATCACTTACATTTTTAGACCCACGCTTCCTTTTGCTCGTAGTAGGATCGCCTGTCTCGTAAGAAACAAACTTGATCTTCTTAAATGATCTTTCGTTAGCTGTTTATTGTAAGCATCCGTAGATAATACTAATTTGTATTTGGCTAGTATTAAGCATAGAAATATTCAGTCATGTCAGAGATACGTCAAATTGAATTAGCGAGAATGAAGTTACAAGAATGATCTCAACATTCAAATATTTTATAGAATGTAATAACAGCATTCAATTACGTTTGGTATGTAAGAAACGAAGCTACTGAAGGACAAGACGGTACAAACAGAAAATTACGTAAATGAGTGAGAGATGGCAAGCAAGGCAAATTAAGATTCTATTCAATATTAACAGCGGATGTTATTATTAATAACCATCTGGGTAACAACGAAAACATGTCATTAAGTGACGTCGAGTGTAAAGTTACAGGCAAAGAATTTAAGAAAATCCTTGGACCACCTCACAGAAAAGTATTTGTTCCTTTCCTCTTTTCCACTCCCTTTCTAAATTATATTTCTACCACCTGGTCGTCATCACGTCTTGGAAAATTCCAGTATTAGTCATGAGTGTAAGATCAAAGTTGGTATCTCAGCCTTGACGACAACCAAATAGAAAAACAAGTTCTTCCAAAATTATAAAAACTAGATGCACGAGTGCTCTAGACTCTCGGTCTTGGCTCCGTCGTGCAAAAGCAACAGTCAAAGACAATTCTTCTCTGATAGTTTGTTAGTATTATAAAGTCAGACATTATTATATTTGATCTTCGTTTTGGACTTAGAATTTACAAGTGAAATTGTTGAATACTACCAGCATTTTAGACAATTCTTCAAAGAGACATGTATTCTATAAACTTTATTATTTGGACAATTCTTGAAGTGTGAAGTTGGTGACGTTAGAAGTATTCCAATTGACCTGCTTGGTGATGTGTTCGAACGCGGCTGCCTTTGTCATCTCTACCCTTGTTACCATCTCTACAGCTAGTCATTCAGTAGCAGGTGAGTTGAGAATGCTTGCATTTAACAGAACATACTTGTATTATTAATGTGGTGTCTTTGAGTTAATTGCACTGTATAAGAGGTATTGGTAAGATATTGATTTGTGATCGACTTATTCAATTTGACAGCGTATCGGCATTGTTGGGTAGTTCGGCTACCTGTACGGAAATTCAGTGGCACAATAAATTAGTTAAAATATGAATGTTTTGACCTCAGTTTAAGTCTTTACCATCTGACTATGTGAGTCGCCAGAAGGACGTAGTTTAAGTTAAAGATAATCTGCAAAAGATTATTATTTTATTGATTTCTTCCACAGGAGGAAACACGTACTTTCACATGGTGTCTGGCACTATAAATAGCTACAAAAGAAAAGGGAACTAGCGATCCTTCACACTAGTTATAAAGAACATCTGTCTACACCTTTTGCAAATATAACTAACTTTTTCTACTACTAAGTATTACTAAATATTTCTAATTTTATTCTTCGATTTTTTAATGATCTCGTGGTTGAGTTTTCATACCATATTCTAATACACACAACTTACCATCAATGCAACTTAATGGACGTTTGTTCTCTTCAATACTGTACAATTTGTGTTTGTTACTTTTGATTAATCGCATCTTTCTATAATGATCTGCTTCATTAATTCACCCCTGTTTGTAATTAAAAATGACAGTTCTTCGTTGATTACACAACTTAATTCATTTTATTTCTTAATCTCATCTTCTGTTTTAATAGCGTACATCTTTGATCTTAAACCTACAACCTCTTCAATTACTCTTCCATCTAGCTCATTTTTTATCTCGCCTAATATTTTCTTGTCTGCTTTTAGTATACCATAAACATTACTTTCGTTATAATCAGTTCTATTGAACCCATCCACCATATCTTTCATATCTTTTTAGAGGTCTTGTGTTATAATGTGGTAATCAAACTATCCGTATCATTATAACATATTTCTGTTTTTTGAGAAGCATTCTAGGGAGAAACAAATGTATACATAAGAAATTACAGTCTCAACATTCATCAGTCAGAAATATTGTCTATAAAATGATAATGTTGGGAACTCTACTCACATGGTTTTGATCCGTCGTTCCCCAAACAATGATAATTCCATGTCAAATTATCTTTCCACTTGGCAGGACGTAAGTGATAGCAAATCCCCCCCCCCAAAAAAAAGAAATATAAATTGAAGTACATTTCTTGCTACATGTGTCAGCACTGGAAAGCAAGTTCAGTACTTTCAATTAAAATCTTAAAGGGGAAAATCTCATTTATCTATTGCGTGATGAGCATTGCTTCTCGAATCCACCTCGCCATAAACTTATGTGTGAGGACAGGAAAACATATTTTTCTGCTTGTTCTTTCGATAATCAGTAATACAAATTACAAAACTTGTTTCTTTTCTACACGAACCAAAGTTCTTTTTTTCTATAAACAATAGGTCTATGAACAAGTTCTTTCCTATAAACAGTACGTAACTAATGTGACTGAGGTTCTATTTGAAAAGATTTGTGGAAGAATAACCAGCTGTTTAGTAGTTTTAGTATGTACTCCAGGATGATTTTATCATAATCTGCATTCCTAATATCAACGACTTATAACATCACTACAGCAAAGAAAACTCAACCAATCCGGATTATTTGAGAACATATATAAAGCAGCATGACTGGCAACATGACTTGAATGATTGTACGTTTACAATATGAATCATTAAAGTCAAGTTATTAGTTCGACTGGCTGGTTGCTTGCTTTCTGTTCCATGAATATTGCTATATATTTTCATCAGGAATATTATAGTTATACATATTACTTCCTTTCTTTGCCTGATGACCTTATCAAATTTATAAACAGTGACAATTACAGAGCATGTAGGCCTTAGAGACAATTTTAGATAATCTGCCAAGTTAAATTATGTTTCGTAATGTTATAGATGCTGATAATTTTAGAAATACGTATTAATAAGTTGCGAGTTCTGACAAAGATCTCAATACATTCAAATATACTGTAGTCACACAATGAACACCGTGCTCCATTTCTTTCAACTGAAATATTATGGCAAACGTTCCTTCAAAGTATGTACCAATACACTGTATCGAAATAGAAGTTACGGACATGAGATGTAACTGTCGTTTAGCTACATTAAAAGAATAGAGCTGGTGATATATTGATCATACTTACATCATATTCCATAGAAGATCAATGGATGAGCTAATATACATATGCTCAAATTCTTCAACATCATCAAAATACAACTGGAATTGTTCCAATAACCAGTTACGTGCAATTTGTATTATCAATTTAAAAGATAATCTCTATATTACGACGTTTTTCTTTAGAACGTGAATTCCTTAATAGACTTTAGGCATTTCAGAAACAGACTGGGATCGAATAGGAGATAGGATTATGGGAGATGGCCAGGGCCTACTTGGTGCATTATATAATGATATTTACCTGGAATGACTACGGAATAATCCTAAACAAAGTTGAGTTAAGATTGAGCGTCCACTGTGTTCGTTGTCAAAGACCTTCCGTACTACGCCAGCGCTATTGAGATCTCTAGCAACTTAGCTAGAGCCGTTCAGTGCATTTTCCTTAAGATTGGCCAGCAGAAGGTAACCAGAAATAAGTAACTGAGACAACTCTGTTGAATCGTTTGAAATACCCAACTCAACCAATTTTACTCATGTTAATTATTTTCTTCTTCTCTGAGCAGTATTAACAATCCATTGATCTTTACAATTTATCGAATTGTTATTAAAGTCCGTAACAAATGATTAGCTTTTAAATAGTCTCCAGTTTTAGTAATGCAGACTCCGAACTACTCCTTCCAATGGATCATAGGAGAAATAATTGAAATCGTGACCACGTAAACAAATGTTCGCTCTCAACCCTCCAACCAGCTAAAGGTCAATCAGTATCCCTAGACGTAAGGATTCATTTTAAGCATGTATATTACACTACGCGCCTACAAGAGC
>JAGDQP010040837.1:0-17140 GCA_022664845.1 Lepisma saccharinum | reverse complement strand
CATAGTAGGGTTGCTCACCTTTAAGGATATTTTCATAAGAAAATATTTCGGCAATGAACCGACTTTTAAAAATATGCACAAGAGAGCTTATTTACTAGCGTTTTGAAATGAGTACAAAATAAATACTATCTGCTCGAGTCGAGTTGCTGCTCAAAGGAACTCAAATCGAGTCGAGCCGAATTACCGTTCAAAGAGACTCACACTACAAGTCGTCAATTCGGTTATAGTGAGTCGAGCTCGAGCAGCGACTGGACTCGAGTGTTAGACTCGTCGCTGAATCGAGCGATAGTGCCAACTTCAAGACGATTGTAGAAATTCATTTTGTTACACTGTATTTCGTTTATTATTTAGAACGTACACGAAGTGTCTTTGAAGGTACTTCGTCAATTAATCATCAATATGTTTTTGAAGATCAGGACTAAATTTGTACACATCCAAATTTGAAACCTCTCTCTCTCTCTCTCTCTGCCTCTCTCCCACTTTCTGATAATTGTTTGATTGCCTGATAGCTTTCTTATGAAAAGAGGTTATCGACTTTCGAGATCAAACGTATTTTCCTCTCGAAACAGAAAGACAGGAAATGCGTTTCCATCAGTTTTGGTTTCCTTCAAACAAAATTAAGTCCCCTAACGAACTTAAAACTTTACAAGTGACTTCTATCCTATTCAACTATTACGTATTAGTGAATATTTAGTAATCACTTTATCAAGAATAATTTCTGTTGAGAAACATGATATTGAAAACGTAAACAATGTAATTTTTAAACTTTCTTGCTATCCAAATAACAGTAGTAACAGAAAAGATAATGTGAGAATGCAGCATGCTCCAGGGCAACATTAAAAAAATGAAAACCTAGGAAATCCAAAACATTATCACCTTGAATTTAGTGTGATTGAACTTGTCTCTTTACTCCATCAACATGGTACAGGTCATCAAGGGTTTGACTTTTCAACTGACGATATATCATAGCTCCATATCGGGTGTTGGAAGAAGAAATAGCACATTTAAAATTTACAGCCACGTAGAGGACATCAAAACAATGAAAAATTATTTCTTTGAGAAAGTTTTGAAATATTGTAAGGCATAGCAGGCCTCGAATCTGGTACCAGAACCATTTATTTACATGGACACAAGTACAAATCATGTAACCACATTCGGAGGAACATTTCTTGCATCGCGTGAGTATTACACGCCAACGTTCTTACGAAAAAACAATATTAAGCTGAAGCAGCAAGACATGCATAAAGCTACATAACAGGCAGTGCGTAACGCCTGTTATACAACATTTGAATGCAATCAAATAACTAAATATGTTTATAGCGCAAAGACTCATCCGGGCTGTTTAGTTGGAAAACAAGGAGCTTAAACTGCATAGGCCATCATCTTCCCCTGGAAACATGTTGACCCATGTAGTTGCCAAGCTCCTCTCTTTCCCGAAAGGGAAAAACAGAACTGACAAAATAGTGAAGTACTGTGGAACAGAAAGCATTCAGTTACAACCTCGAACAGAGACACGAGTTCGATAACTACCATACTTACAGCAGTAGATTTTATATAAGTGAAAAGGAGCAGCCATCAAAGACTTCAACAAACCAGTCCGGTGAGTCAAGAGCGCTACAAAATGTAACTTCTTTCCTACATGAAACTTAAACCTAGTTTCTAAAACCTCTCGTTTTTCATTTCTTTACACTGCTACATCCTTAGATCCCAGTATAAAGACCTAGGGCCGCTACAATATTGATGCTTTCGAAGCTAGAGGCATACAAGGTTAGCGCGGTGTAATCACAAATGACGCCATATCACCACCACAACACGTGTCGGGTTAGCAAATCAGAATCAAAGTTATATCCAAAATACCTATTTAAGGAAAGTTGGTGTTTGAATACTGCTGCTCAGGGATTCTTTTAGAATTTTCAGTTTGTAGGGGGTGTAAAATCAAAATTGGAAGGGGTGTAAGTGAAGTTTAGCACAGTTTCTATCGATTTTTTACTCGAGATTTTGGGGTGTCACACCCCCACAGGGAAGGGGGAGGTCTGGCAGAATCACTGCTCCTGTTTAAAGAGGATTTCTATACTTAGCATACTAAACCATATTAATTCTTTGACAATGGAATTCTCACGTAGGGGGAATCTGTCTATGCGACACTGATGCTCTCATAAAATAAACTATCCCGAAATATATTAAATTGGGTACAAATTCGATTGTCATTTGTTCAACCGACACTTCTCGCGTCATTATCTGTGCAGGCATGACGTCATTTGTGATGAGGTTCCTGTTACTTTGCATACATCTGACTCCGAAACTAGACACTTTTGGAAATTCTATCAAAGAAACTTTATTCCTTTCTTTGAGTATTCCCTTCTTGTACTACACTTTACTTCTCCAGCGCCCAGTATATGCATTTATTTGAAGCCTGTTTACTTTCTTTTTTACAAAAAAAAGTTATTGTATTTGTCTCATAAACCAACACTTATTTGCATGGAATTAATTTTGGTTTTATAAGCCATGATCAAAAAAAAAAAGTGAGCCAATTCAACAGACACTTGTTATTGGTATAAAAACGTCGTCAGAAAGAACAAAAAAGAAAATATAAAAGTTTGACGTTTCTAGTCCTTTGCAGTATCAGCAGGTGATACTGCGAAATGGAGTGCAATATTGATCAACAAATAAATGATGTAGGAATGGTAAGAAAAAAAAAAGGTCACTTGGGAGATTATTTGGTCAAGTGTTTGTGACCTACTGCAGTATATCAACTGTACTGTACCAGGTGTTCACGAAGAGTAATGTGAGAGAACCCGATATCAATCATTATTAAGATATCTGCATCTTAGACACGTACGTACACCTGCTCGTAAGTTTAATGAGATAAACTGGTATCATATCAGCAGGAGTGCAAATACGTTTGAATGTAAAAAAAAGTCATTGTACAGGTTCTTTCATTGTGCATATTTCATCAGCGCTCTTTCTCATGGCAGTGTCAATGGACACGAAAACAAACATCCTTCTGTGATCGACAGTGATTCTAATAGATCCCCCCGAGGGGAGGTGTCTTACCCGAATTCGCGAGAGCACCCTCAACTTTAATTTTTTTTACGGTCAAAAATCTATAAAAAAACGAACAAAACTTTACTTACATCTTCCCAATACTAACTTTACACCCTCCAAACTGAAAATTCTGACTGAACCCCTGGTGACCGAGCTGTCTTGATTCAGTTGGTATAACGTTGGTTCTGTCTCTTGAAAGGTTCTGGGCTCGATCTCACTGACCGATCATCATAATTGAGTTTTCCCAGGATGTTTCCTTAGTCACACGGTTTCCTGTGGAGGTTAATGCCGGGATTGAACCTTCAAATTCGACCACGTCCCCAAATCCTTTCCCCTATTTTATCGGAAACTGAATCAAAAATGCATAAAGGTCATAAGTTCAATCAAAATTCCATCAGCATCTTTTCTTCTGATTGGAAAGGGGGTGGGGAGGGATCTTAAAAGCTGAAATTGTTTTATATTTTATTTCGAATTCCGGTTTTCGGATTTTATTACCAATGAATTTGAACCTCAGTTTTTAATTTTCTATGAAATTTCATTTTTATCTAAAAAAAAATAATTCAAGCTTTTTTTTTAAAAAAAAAATCAAGCCAGGTTTTGTTCAAACGTTAAGTGTTATTTTTATATTTTTTTATACTGTTTCTAGTTTGATACACTGTAAAAAAATACTTGTTTTACATTTCTTTTTGTATTTTCCGTTTTCCTGAAAATCTTTCAGTTCTGTTCTGGAAAAATGCAAGTAATATGCTTAAAATGTGTAATATGCTTATTTTGAAAGTATTGCTCAGTTGGCATTTTAAAAATAATTAGTAGATGTTTCGATTCAAACATTACCACGCGTACAGTGATTATTTGTATTACTGATATTTTGTAAAGCTGTTGACGAGTTTGAGTAGAATTATTGTGTAATGTTTATGGTTTTATTTCGTTTCAGGTATAACCATGCTATTTTGACTTAGCAAAGAACAATGAACCCGTGCTGGAGCCTCCTTGCGCCCGGCCCCACATTAGATTTTGAAACATTACGAAAAACATTAAAAAGTGGATAGAGTCGCAAGTAGTCTCCTTTAAGTGTTAATTACAATATAGAAAATACCCGGGCGGCAACTGGGAGATACGGGTTCGAGTCCCTGTATCGGCGGTTGTCAAATTTTCTGTGTTAATTTCAATATTTACCTAGCACAAGGTTCTCATAAAAAAAAAAAAGGATAACAAGTGGCTTGGCAGTACTATGTCCTGCTCTGTACAAAGTTTCCTCTAGATATGTAAATACTTAAATGGACATAAAGCTTTCAAAAAGTGACTGGCACCGCTAGGACCCGCCAAGACTGAAATGCACCGTTATGCCACGCTCACCATCAAGGAGATATAATAAGAGGAAGCGTGTGGAGAGGAGATGTGGAAAGTGGATCGCCCAGGTCCTGGTTTCATTCAAGTAATTATCCCGCATTAATCTAGTGGGAATGAGAAAAAACTGCAAACCTGAGCCAGGATATCCGGCCACACTGGGAGCGAACTCAAAATGTTGCGAGTGTGAAGTCACCAACGCTCTAGCAGCTTAGCAACGGAGGTTCGAGTAGCTGTCCTTCCGTAATCTGCTTCTCGATTGATCTTATATTTTATCATCTGAACTTGATATATTAGATAGGCAATCCTATAATCTCTGTCATTCTCTTCTGTGACTGGCTAATTGCTGAATCAGTCACGTTAAGAGGGCTCCTCACTCCAACCCCCCTATTTTTTAACGTTGGTAAAAACTTGATTTTTATATGGGCCAGTCTAGTAACTTTGGACTGCGGCCCGTCACGATTCGGCTCTTTACACCTAGTTAAAATCTACACCCATACCCCAGCCGGGACTCGAACCCAGGACCTTCGAGCCCCATTTAAAAAAAAAAACATTTTTCAAAATGCTTCAAGAACTAAGAGTACTATGAAAATTGTAAGCGCATAGCGCACTAGAACTTATAAATCGCTATGAAATACAATGGAGAGCGATCTCCAAATCTTGTCGATTGATGAGTGCTTAGACTTAAAAAATAATGACGTCATAATCTTTGAAAACGTATCACTTATCAAGGTTGAAGATCTCGAAATCGCTGTGCATTGTATTTCATAGTAATTTGTAAGCTCTAGTGCGCTATGCGTTTACAATTTTGATAGTACTCTTAGTTTTTAAAATATTTTGAAAAATGTTAAAAATGGGGATGGGTAGGTTCAAATTTCTCCTTAAAAGCGTGTTTCACGCATTACTTTCCGAAAGAAAAAAAAACATTTTTTGTGTTATTACGCTAATGTCACCTAATACTATTTCTATTAATTCTATCTCTATGTTGTCATTCTACGGTTCTTTTAGAGGGTCCACCGCTGCCTGGAAATGTCAGGTAGCCAAGCCTGGAGAAATTAATCGAATTATTTATTTTAATGAATAAATATTGTATTTAATATACATATTAACGACACTTTTACTATCTAAACTTGTTTTGTCTTGACTTGTACACCTGTTATAGCAGTGTTCAACAATACACACTAGACGATGAAGTGATGAAACTTAAACGAAAATAATCACCCACAACCGTCTTTTAAATGTTCTTTCGGTCGCCTAAGCAAACAACGATCCCTTCCATTCAGCATAAGTTAACGACATAAATTTATGTCCTTTGAAAAAGAAAAGACTTTTAAATTATTTACTTACGGTACGTTAACATGTGTCCAAACTAAAGGCAAAACAAAAGGTTCTGTTTTTAACATTATAGCATTCATAAAACACTCTTTAATAAAAGATTAGATAACTAATAAGTACATAGTGGAGAAGGAAGATCTTCTTGCCGCACCTCCTTTGTTCTTTGACACATACACACAAGTAATCTCACATATGCACACAGAGGAATACATTGAGTCAGAGGTGATATATGAAGGAATGTTATTGAAGTTATAGAGCGGACTATCTTTACGGGACAAATCCCAGCGGGAGGCAATTGAGGATGAATGGAACGGTCTATATGAAAGGAAGCAAATTGTCAGATGTCACTTGGTCATACATTACAATATAGAAAACACCGAATGAAAAGAAAGGAGAGAATGTTGTATAATGATGAAGGTAAATATGTTAAGATAGAGAGAAAGAGGAGCGTCTTTGGCTGGTTTCCAGACCCATACCTTCCTACACATACATGACTTTGGTATGGACAACTTTGAATGAAATAAATTGATTTTTTGTTTATTTTATTTCTTAAATAACTTTGTCGTGTTTTTATTAAATAACGTCATCGAGGAACAATTTGGCCGCAGTCCATCACTTTTAATGATATACGCTTCTGAAAGAAACAATATAAAGCCACTTTTTGGAAAGGTTCATTTGATTTGTTTAATTAAGAGTGAGAGAGAGACTGCCTCTAGGCTGATTAGTTTTCAGTATTCTGAGACAGAAATAGTTCAGATTACGAACGATATGAATGACTGTGCTTTCTTTGTTATTATTTTTTTTAGATTATTTTTTTAATCATTTTCGTTTCCATTTTTTTTTTTAGAAGATCGTGTAATGAAGATCGAACCTATAATACAAGGAAGGAATCTAAGCGCAATCTCATTTCTTTCTATATAAGCTACCTTGACTTATTTTTTTCTTTTTTCTTTTTTAAAAAAAACAATGTTTCAATAAAAATTAAATGTTAAACCAATTGATCAAGACCCGATTCATTTCATTAGCATTTTGTATTTTGGTTTCACTTTTCTCTTAACTAGATGGTCTTCTTTCAACTCATCGCAGGAAATGCAAAATATACTCAGTCTAGGTATGTACCAATTTCTGTAGAATTTGGTTTGGAGGAAGAGGAGGGTGTCCGAGGTCTATCCGGGGGTGAAATTTACTTAAGATGCATATAATTTTGCCAAAATATTGTACTAATTTTAGGGGAAAAAATCTGAATTTTAAGTGGGGGAAGGTGCAGGCCCTCCGGACTCCTCCTTACAGTAAGGTAAACGCACCAGTAATGGACACTTTAAGGATATTTTTCACCGTTATAATTCTTCACTCAAATACAGTTCAAATTTATTGATCAAATTGATAAGGTACTGAAAAGAGCTTATCAAAGGTTCAATGCAGATAAGAAATGTATTTGAGTGGCCGAAAGAACATCTTAAACTGTAATTGTTCCCAATTGTAAATAATCTGAAGCATATTACAAATTACTACCAAAATGGATTATTAATTCCAAATAACTTTAAAGAATAAAGTATGGATAATGAAACATTGGTTTCCAACAATGCGTTACCAAAAGCACCTGGTAAACAACTCCAATCACGCATAATGAAATCATTACTTTACAACATAAATATTTAGTTATTGCATCGATGAACATCAGTTACGCAGTGCATGCGTTATAATTCCAGATAATAAATGCACAATAAAGAGTTTTTTACCAATGTATAGAGAACATATCGCAATTATAATTACCTATCTGGCCAAACCCATTACGAAGTTTTCAATTCAATAAACTAAAGAAAACAGTAGGATGCTTTCGTTCCTGGTTTGGTCCTCTCGACTCGATTGGACCTTTGTCCAAAATAGTTGATTTCCATCATCTCGATTAGTTCAGATTTCCATCACAAATGAGAATGTTTCATGTTCTCCGTTCCTTCTAGTAGTGATTTCTGACCATTACTTTCATTCACATACACTGTTTGAGAGGAAATAACGTTTTTGTCTAACGTTGAATTTGTACCAGTGATGGACACACGAAAGCTGGATGTTCCGGTAATGGACACCCCAATAATGGATTCAACTCAAAATTATTTAAATAATAATTGTTGATATTTTTAATATGAGTACTAACTAAGATTATATGTTTTATTCTGTTTGTCGATTATTATGTGATTGTTTCAGTGCCCGACATTTCCACAGATAGCAGATCTCCGGAACTCCCGTTCCCGGCTCTGATCCTCACTCAAGGAAAGCAATTTTACAAGCTAACATTACATAGACTATAGAATATTGGTTTGAATATGTCAGTACTAATAATGATATAATAATTCACAGCCATATTCAATCCACTACTGGATGAGGCCTCTTCCAGAGGGAGGAATTTGTCTACTGCTCCCACGCTGACCAGACGTGTACGGAGAGGAGATCCGAAGCTCTCAACTGTGATCGGCGCTGTCTTTTATTCACAGCAGCTCCCCAATTGTCCTCACGATGTTGGGTCAACACCAAAATTTTGAGGAGCTTTTATTTCTTCTCCCTTGGTGATTAGTGTTAAGGAATTGATTTTTTTAGCTTGTAGGATGGCATTTTCTTGTAGCACAAAAAGCTCCCCACGCCAGCCCACCCGCAAGATGACTTTAAAGAAAAACTATGTTTCCATTTCGACGCCTGAAGAATAGTATTTCCTGCTGAATTCCTATGAAGATATGGCAATATAATTCATTGACACACACACAAATGGAAGCTTATAGTAGTGTTTCAGAAATGTTATTATAACCAGAGAGAACATACATAAATATGTATTTTTTAATTTATTTTAAGACCTTTAGGCAACTATGGTTCAGGCTGTATGGATGATGATGGCATGAATTGGTGGAATGAAGAAAGTGGGAGGAAACGGGAACATGCAGAGAAACCCCACACACAGATTGTTAGTCAAACACAAAGCCCATTATGGCATGAGCAGGGATCGAACCGGCAACCCCTAGCACCAGAGGTGAATTACAATTCATGTTTGATGATAAATTAGCAAGTTAGCGAAATCCTTTAACATATACAGAGGGATTCAAAAGTGAGTGCTGGGCCACGGTGGTTAAGTTGGTAGAACGCTCACCACTGGTGTCAGGGGTGGTTGGATCGATCCCTGCTCATGCCATGTGGGCTTTGTGGTGGACGAACACTGTGTGCGTGGGTTTTCTCGGGAGCTCCCGTTTCCTCCCACTTTCTTCATTCCACCAATTCATCCCATCATTATCCATACGGTCTGAGCCATAGTTGCCTAAAGGCCTTAAAATTAATTTAAAAAATCATAAGTGAGTGCAATAAATTCAGGGGTAAATTCCTCAGATCACAAAATAAATAAATAAATAAATAAAAATCGATAAATGAAATAAAAAAAACAAATAACATGCGTAATTTCGGAGCTAGAGTGGTCCTAAGTTAGTGTTGCAGCGTCATGAATGACGTCATAGCTCGACACAATTAATGACCTATCGGCTTAGCAAATCCCAACGGAAGTAGTACCCAATAAGGTTGTTCTAATTTTCGATATATCGAATCGATATTAAAAAAAATATTAAAAATTCCATATTGAAACTTGTTGATTTTCAATATATCGATATTTTGGTTCGATATGATATTTACTTATCGATATTTTGATACAATATTTTGGTTCGATATTTTAGTTCAATATTTCGATATATCGCAAAAATATCGATATTAGATATATCGATATCTAACCCTAATTCCGTCAATTTCAAATATCAAACACCCTTAATATCCAATATATATAGTTCAGCAAAGTTTATGATTGAAGGTTCCAGTTTAGAAGAGAATTAATTTTATACTGTCTATTTCTCATTGTTAACTCATTGACAATGAAATTCTTACCTAGATGAACTGTCCTATGCCGCGTTCCCTCAGTCACAAAGTCCATTTGTGATTTGTTAAACCGACACGTTTTAAGTCATTTGTCGACATATAACATCATTTACAACACTGCCGTTAACTTTCGATTCTCCCTCTAGCTCCGAATTAACAATTTTTTTAAAAGTTTCTTCAAACTTTTTTTTTTTTTAATTTTGGTCCAAATAATTCACTCTTAATTTCATGCACTCAATTTTGAATCACTCTGTATACCTAAACATGGTCGGAGATGATATTACGTCACAAACATCATACTAAAATGGAACGCAACTTAAATAAATAAATTTATCAAAAGAATATTTAGTTGCTCGTAGTAATTTTTTCCTACTGCTTTTTATGAAGCAAATACTTTTACACCTGCCTAAACAGGCACGAATAATTCCACTAAAGCCTTAATTTCATCCCACACAGCAGACTATCCAGTTAGTTTGGGATCAATGCACAAGACGAGGTAATATTTGATAAATGTAGACACTATTGTAATCTAATTATCTGACCATACAAAGCTCTGTCAAGAGTGTAGCTTCGCCATTTGTAAGCGTGGAGAAGTATAAATAGTAAAGACTGTGAGTGAGTGAGTGAGAGAGAGAGAGAGAGAGAAGTTCATTGTATGGGAGAATCAGAAGAGAAGGGGATCATCAGACAGTCAGTTGTTTTGCACAGACAGTTGAAGGATGGACGTAATTAGTCTTCATGAAGGGGGGAGAAGACTATTGAAGTGCGACTAACAATTACCGTCAGGGAGAAAAATGGGAGGGGACGAGGAAAAAGTAGCTACAGCAAGCAGGTTCTGAAATGGGAGAAAATCATGTAACCCTGGAAATACTCTAGATATGTTGTATATTTGCTTTCGGACCATTGTGCTTCAAGTTTCATACGGTAAATTACCAAACGGAAATGAAAATGGGTGATTAATTATTCAGCTTCACTTGGTAAATTTTCATGTACATTGTGATATTAAGTGGAAGGGTCTGGATCCCTTTGAAAGTTAGATTTATCAGGCATTGATTTATAAATGGGCCCACTAGGCCTGGGCCCAGGGGCGTACCAAAAATTTTTGGGCGGCCATTATTAATAACTACTTCCAGGCGTTATGTGAAATTGACACTCGTTGCGGTGATAGTCACGGTGATTACATGGTCGAACAACGTTGCCAGAACAGAGCGGGCGACAAAATACCCATTGGTCCTAACACTGTGTGCCACAATAGCACCACTGTCGAAACAGACATGCGTATCTCAAAGAAATGCCGCGTGAAAATAGATCTCATCGATGACATCAAAAAATTAATTAATTTATGTAGCCTGGAAGCGGAACGGACAGTGCTTGATCGTTGCAGTCTAAACAAGCAGAGACCATTTTTTTTTGGTTCTAACTCACTTTTTTTACACGTGTTGTGTTATCGCTGTCCCGTTTTAAGGCTTTAACCCCAAGTGCTGTCCGTCCGTCTGACTGTCGACGATTCAGTAACTACTAGAGCTAAGAAGACGGTTGAGGTGATGTTGGAAAGGTCTTAGCAAGGCGAGTTCAAACCCGAATCACTCGGTTCGAAAATATTGCTCAGTAAATAAAGGACAAAAAATGGTGTCGAGCTGAAATAATTTATAAAAAGCTATTTTTTTTTCAGGTTCTTTGTGGCTTCCAAAGTGAAATCTCGAAAGTCCCCTAAAATCCCGTGTGTGCGCTTCACCTCCAAAATGGTGGACAAAGATGGCGACCGGATCCTCAGCATATAGCACAGGATATAAAGGTTTGATGTCGGGAATAATTAGGGGAAAGCTGAATTTTGGCCAGTTGTTACATCACTACTAGAGGTTACGTCCCTCCCCCCTGTGCGTCCCCCTTATCTCCCCGGAACTATAAATTTACAGACTTTCAGAAATTGTATTATATCTCCATAACCAACAGACGCAACAATATGATTATTTGTTTGTTATAATTCCTAGATGACAGGCTACAAAAATGTTTATCATGCGTTTTGCGCTATTTCTAGTAGTTTTGCCGTAATTTTGATCGAAATCGCAAAATAACGATATTGTGCTTTTAATATTTACACTCTTTACGGTGTAGCTTGTTTTAAACTTACAATATGAAAAACGTTCCAGATAAAAGTTATTGGCTGTTTCAAGGTTGAGGCACGTCAAAGTTTCTATGTGGGTAGTGAAAAAGAGAAAGAAAGAAGGTACTTGAATTGTAAGCTACTTCTTTGCTCAGCAAGAGAAAACAGAACCTCATAGAATTCATAACGATAAGATTAGTCATATTCTTATTAGTTGGAAATTAAATTTAGTTGGTAATTTTAGTTTTTAGTGTAACTTTCCTTTGAAGATGTATTTTCAACTGAATGTTGTAGGTTATATTAATGATTTTTTGTCAGAGCGTAGCAATAGGTTATCATTTTAAAGAAAATTTGTCATGATCTTGTGAAAATTTACGAAGTGGAATGATTGCATTAAACTTAACAATTTACTTATTTATTGGAAATACAATAAAAGAAGAATGGTTGGTTTTGATTTATTGTGTGATCTTAGTGGGGAAAATATCGTGAAAGAGAAACTGTAAAATAGTGAAAAGAGAATTTAGGACGTTATTGAATTTAGTTTGAAATGAAACGATGGACTGCATGAAAAGTTGGTCAAGAAGATGGCTGGTATATACAAACAAGTATCTTTAATAACATTTTAAGGATCGGATAATTATTTCAAGTGTTTTTAAAAGGTAAAATCAGACACGGCTCATAAAATTATGTATCAGTGATATAACGACAAGGAAACTGGCCCTGCTACTGAACAGTATTAGATGCAGCCGACATCATCCGAGAAGACATACAGAGGATGGCTTATGACTGAAGTATATTCCCATCAGATTTCATTGATAGCAAATCTGACGGGCAAAAACTTATGTTAGGTCTTAATGGAGAGAATAACTACAAAGAATAATGCTTCTAAATCACATAAAGTTAACAGGGAATTCAGTGTGATAAACGATACCATAATATCAACTGTAAGATCAAGATTATTCCTGCCACCCATGTAAACAAGTCTAGTATTCACCCTTCACCAATTATATGGCTCAAAATATCTATTCAATATATTACCATCCAGTGGAGTCTGCGCAACATACGATGAAACTTATGTTGACATGACCTCTCTCATAAATGAAGTACTACTGAAAATTAATAGTGAAAGCATGAGTTTGATAATGCAGGTGTAAATATGCACCCGCTGCATAATTTAAGTACATTCCATGATATGGACGGGATCCTATGTGTTATACCTAGTACCAGTATTAACGCTCAGAATGGTTCTTTCAATCTTGAAGCTATCCGTCTGTGTTAGTACTAAAAGAAAAATGGCGGATGTGGCTTTAATAACGTGCTTGAGGATTTCAATGAACTCAAAAACTGTAGGTACCCTCAAGAAGCAACTCACTATATAAACATTTATCACTTTAATTTGAAGTGGCTTGTTGGATTAAACAAGCAATCTGGATTGAATTGTTTTATGAACAATCTTACTGTAACTTTGAAAAGTGTGAATCAATGTACATCAGTACCATTGATAAATTTCTTCCTAGTACTATTTACACACCATTGTGTTTGACAACAGATCAAAGTAGAAAACTCAGCTAGTCATCATCATTTGATACACCTATGTTGAATTGAATAGGATTCAATTATAGTCTTTAGTCTAGGGCTTAGACCGGGACAGGATAGGAGAAAAGACGCGCAGTGTGAACCCGAATAGTACTTTCGCCTTCCAACTTTTGGTGCAATACGTCTTATAGTTTCAAATTAACTTCAATAATGTCCGTAATTTTCATGTCAGTATTAGTTTCTCTTCCAAAAGATATCCCACTAAGAGCATACCATAAATGAAAATCAACAACCTCTCTTCATTTATTGTATTTGTAATAAATAAGTAATTTGTTAAGTTTAATGCATTCATTCCGCTAAGTAAATTTTCACAAGATTCTGACAGCTTCTTTAAAACAATAATCGATTACTAGGCTCTGTTAGAAAATAATAAGTATAACCTACAATATGTTGATGGAACTTCAGTGCACTGAGACGACAGTGCAGGTGCAACGAAAAAGAACCAAATAAATTTGAAGTTTGACAAGATTCCTCGCATAGTTGCTGGCAACCAGCTTGATAACAGCCAAACCATTTATATTTTTCCAACAAATTGGTTTCATGCTTGTTTATTAAGTTCAACACAGTATCAAACTTAACAAGCTCAAAGTAAGTGACTGACAACTTTGTTGCAAGCTGGCGTGCTATCTGTGTACGTAATATATCATATGAAAAGGCCTCCAAAATATCAAAATCTGTTTTTCTTGCCACTACATAGCAAAGACAAGTTGTCATAATCATCGATAGCTCACAACTGTCTAATGTGGATAGGGCACACAGAAGGTAAAACATTGTTCGCGCGCTGTTGCGCTTCATTTCTACCTCATTAGCTAACACAGTAATTGTTCAACCATATTGATATATACATCATTTTAAAGATTATGAAACAGGAAACAACTTTTATCTCGAACGTTTTTTAATGTTGTGAGTTTAAATCAAGCTACACCGTAAAGAGTGTAAATATTAAAAGCAAATTAAAAGCGATTCCGATCAAAATTACGGCAAAACTACTAGAAATAGAGCAAAATGCATGATAAACATTTTTGTAGCCTGTCATTTAGGAATTATAACAAAAAAAGAATAATCATGTCGTTATGTCTATTGGTTACGGAGATATAATACAATTTCTGAAAGTTGGTAAATTTTTAGTTCCGGGGCAATAAGGGAGGAAGCACAGGGGAGAGGGACGGGGAGTTTTGGGAAAATGCAGCTCTAGTAGTGATGTAACAACTGGCCAAAATTCAGCTTTCCCCTAATTATTCCTGACAACAAACCTTTATTTCCTTGCTATAAGTTGAGGGCCCGGCCGCCATCTTTGTCCGCCATTTTGCAGATGAAGCGCACATGGGATTTTAGGGCACTTTTAGGATTTCATTTGGGAAGCCACAAAGAGCAAACCCTAAAAAAAAATAGCTTTTTATAAATGATTTCAGCTCGCAAACCCTTATTTACTGGGATAATATGGAAGTGGACAATTTTCACCTCAGTAGCTACTAAGGCTATGTACGTCTCGTTGAAAAGGTTTCGCCGAGACGAGTTCAAATTCTATAGATAATACAGATCACACAGGTGGGTCTAGAAATATGGGGAACATCCTTCAACTCATTAAATACTAGAGCTAGGAAGGTGGTTGAAGTGTCGCTGGAAAGGTATAGACAAGTTGAGTTCAAACCTGTATAGCTAATGAAGATCCCAGAGGCGGGTCCCGAGAAAGGGAAGAGAAATTTTCAACAGAGCAACTACTAGGACTATGAAAGAGTTCGAGGTGTCGTTGAATAGGTCCGTAGTATTTCACTTATAATGGGGGCGCCACTGTGCCCTGGGTGCCTTGAAACCTAAATCCGGACCTGCGATTTGTATATATTATAGTAAAACTTTTAGGCATTATTATCTATTCAATTTATTTTATAAGTATTACATGCTCAGACCGGTCTTGGATCATTCCCCCAAAATCCTGGGTCGCTCTCCAAAATTATTTTCTGGATACGCCACTGCATGTATAAGGAGTTTTAGCGAGGTGCCAGGATATTAAACTATTCAATTGTTTTAGTTTTGACTACATAAATGTATTTGGTTCAAATATACATTGGATGACGACCACAGGAAAAAAAAGTGCTTTGTCCATTTTTTGGCCAAATTAAGATAATAGGACCCACCATCGGATTGTTCTTTGAAAGGGCTTTTTAACATGAATGAAGAGAATATGCATAGTCCGTTGTTTGTTACAAGTAAATCTGACTTCTGATTGGTTGAAAGTAAAAGACGATCTCCTTGCTTGTTTGCTTGTGTCCTTATCTATTGTTAGTTTTGTAATACGGTCTGAAGAAGGTGGTATACTTTCGAAATTTACGCTTTAGTTTCTTCTTGTGGTTATTAATTCACAAGAAATATTTCTTTTTCTTATAAAAAGATATAGAAGAACAGCATACAAGGAAAGAATATCATATAAAACTTTACAGGATGAGTTCGATATTTTGAGTTTAAACAGCAGGAAATATTTTGTTTATGCAGACTTTTTTTTTTATATAAGTTGATATATTTTAGAGTTCACGTTTGCTTCAAGATTTAAACTTTAATGTGAAAAAAACAGTAAATCTTAGGAAGAGACGACCGTTTTACATACAGAACTGCAAAAACAATTTACACCGAAACTCACCAATAATAAAGATGTGCTATGAACACAACTTATTAGTAAAAAAATAGCTATGACATTGATTTCACTATGAATTACAGTAAATTTGAGAAATTAATTATGCTCTATTTGAAAGTGTCTTCTTTTGTAAGAGACCTGGGTAGTAATTTTACTAGTAAATATAATAATTACTGTTCACATAAGTTTACTCATTATTTCTGCTATGAATGAAACTCAGACTCAGATTATAACTTTTACAGAAAATATCATCTGTTTCAAAGAGGAATTTAGTCATAAACAGTGAGTCTCTTTGTTTAGGTCAAATTATAGTTATTCTTAGCAACTCTGCTAAAATACTGAAATAGGAGACTTTATCGAAAAATCGGCTTCCTGAATAAGGAGGTGCTCGGTTTAGGAAATAATCATGAAACTAACATCACCCGGCAGCAGTGCCATCTCTCGTATATATATATGAGTAGCAGTATGTCAGATAAAATTAATGAAAAACACCTTTCGGTCACATTCTTTCAAACTTTGGATTTCTCTAATTTATAAACATCATCAAGAAAAGTCAAGAAAACTAAATTCAGAGCTTCTACACTCATCATTACTTTTTGTGTTTGTGTGTGTGTGTGTGCACGTTCCCGTGCCTTCTTGTACGTTATAGTAAAAAAAATCCTTTCGGCAGGCCTACAGGCTGAGGTAGATTTCGAAGTGTTTTTCATTGAATTTATTGGGGTAAGAGCAGAGTAAAAACACTTTAAGTAACTTTTATCATTTTATTTTCATTATAAAATTATAAATACGGTAACTAATTACCCTAATAGGTTAAGTAATTACCGTGCAAACTTTTTGTTATTATAACTAAATGCAATGATATTCCAATTGAAATTAACAGGCCCAATGAAATCCGCCACCTTATATACCCTTAACGAAATATGAGCGCGATCGAGGAACTAGTTATTGATTTATAGATTAATCATCAACAGCTTTTCAACTTTACCCCACAAGACATAGTTTTAAAAATTTCGAATTCCCCCCCACCCACAACCCCTGAATCGTCGGTGTCACCGTAAACTTCTTAGGGAGTACTATAATTTATGCAGACGAAGTTTCCCTCTAAACTCCATAGGGGTTGATATATAATTATTTCAAAATTTCAACCCCCTCCCTCAACCACCCCCTTGGGCCTATTTTGCTCA
>JAGDQP010040836.1:0-14378 GCA_022664845.1 Lepisma saccharinum | reverse complement strand
CTATTGACAGAGTTTACTTCCATAATATTCAATGCTGTTCTACAAGGAATATAAAACTGTTAGTTATCGGATTATTCACAGAAATAATAATAACAATAATAATACTTATTCCTATCTGCGTGTCTTTGAACTTCCACGGCTCAAAAAACTGCATAAGCTATTATTTCTTCATTTTTCCTGTATTTTTGTTATTTCGGATATTACTAAGCACCAATTTGTCCATACGTCATTCAATAAAGAAATTTTAGCGTGCGCTTTGGTCTAAACAATTTACAGGACGAAATTTACTATTTCCAAAGATTAGCCCTGAACTTAGTAATTCATGGATTCTGTCTTTTGTTGACAAATTGGAGTAGGGGAAACGTGCTGGACTTTTCAGTACTCAAGCAAATCAACATAGGTTCAAACCCTGTTCAATACAAAGTTTTTTTTTATAAAGCGACCGTGAAGAATCAAATCAAAACTTCTCATACAAAACCTAGAATCCTTCAGACTGTGGAATCAAATACCTGAGTTACTATACAGAGGAACATGATTTACGAATGTTGGTTGGAAAAGTCCAAATTAAGTATCTGGGGATTGGAAGAACAGTTAAGAACACGTCATTGATCTGAAGTATCAACCTTTTATGTTCTTATTCTTAGAAAGAAACACTATACGATTTGTTAAGCACGTTTTGGGTAGAGGCATCTGTTAGACTTCCAATTGGAAAACCTCAGTTCGATTTCACACCAGTCAGTATCTTTTTTGCGTAAACTGAAATATCCAGAGACTCATCTCTGGGTTGTAAAACTTACAAAGCATCACTGGTGTCAATCCGAGTGAACAGTGTGTGTGTTCTTTAGCATAATGATAATGTAGTTTTCATGTTTTTCATTGCTCTTACTCTCTTTCTTGAAGTAATGTTATCGTGTCTTCACTGTGTCTTTCCATACTTCTTCCTCTTCCTGTGTCTTTCTCTGTTCATCTTTACTTTTCTCTTACTTTACATACACACACTCTTTTGGTGCGTGTTCCAGAGCCAATTCCGGGCAACCTTCGATGACCCGATGAAAGGGTCTGACCCAAACATAAGTGACCCGGTAACCCGATTTATCCGGTCTGGATAATCTATTTAACTGGGAATTTCGGCGTCGTACTTTTCGTGTGCTTGGGGTAAAATCTCCGGACGTAGTAACTACTGAAAGAAAGACTGTTCAAATGCAATGAAATAATTGGAATGTCTCCTTCATCCTCCGGGTTATCAGAACTAAATCGAATCACCGGGTCAGAATAAGTTCGAATCTTAAACCCGATGACACAGTCTAAAACCTGACCAGCAACCCCCGATAGCCAGTGACCCGTTTCAGCTATGTGTGTTCATTCCATCTGTGCGAATTGTTATAAACACTAGTTCATTAGTGTTGTATTTATTAGAACGTTGTATTCGCTATAGGTGGAATATAGAGTGGCATGTTCAGAACAGATACATTTTAACGATATGAATAGAAAATGAGTCGCTTTTTGTCTATTTGATGAGAATAACTCTTATTTTATTAGTTTGACACAAAATTAGTTTCCATCCTATAATTTATCAGCATACTATTATTTTTTTTCACGTTTGAAGTGTGGAACATGTAACGTTTAGCATGCTTATAAGGAACATGCAACTTTTTTTTTTTTTTTTTTTTGAAAATTTGTAACTTTTCATTTGGATACAGTTTGTAGTTACAAACTTGGTTCTTTCTCGTAGAAAGTAAGCAGAAAAATTATAATTCATTCATTTTCTTTTTATGTTCAATTTGCATTAGTAGTCTGGAATAGAAGGTATGCCCTACGGTATCTACTGGATTTGTTAAAATCAGTGATTTTGTTAGCCCCCGACCCTAGTGGTGTTCAGCCCCAAATCCCCCCTAACTTGAACCTTTTTGCCGTTAAAAGTTAATAGAAACATTGCAAAACTACTTACACCTCCCAAGTTTGACTTACACCTCCCAATCTGAAAATCCTGGCGGAATCCCTGATTACAATATATTCGAAATCAGTACGTTCAATAAGCCCCACCGAATTTTCAACTGAACCACGCGCAAATAAAGCATGTGTGTTACATTTTTAGAATTATCCTAGATGTGTCTCAAAACTCTGGAGTTTCACTGGAAATCATGAGTATTTATTCTGAACTCCAAGTTTGATCTTCATTTTGAAGGCGACTTTATGGATGTTTCAAACACCCTCTATATATTCGAACAGCCCTGAAAAAATATAAATTCCAAAATTCGCTTCTATCTTGCTGTTAGATTTGTTGGAACTGTACTTCTTCTTCTTTGTCTATCTGCTTTTTTCTCTCTCTCATTTCTCTGCCTCTGTCTAACAGATATCCATCGGTTTCAGTTTTTCATTCTGTGTGTTTAAATTTCTCCTTCCTTTATATTTATATATATTGTTTCGTCTCGCTTTTATTCTTTCATTTTATCGATACTATTATATGTACACTTAGAAAAAAAATGTGCTCATGAGGTTTGCTGATTTTAGTATGGGAGAGACGAAGGAAGGAAAATGAGAAATATGTTTACCAGACACGATTATGGGATACGAAAGTGCTTTTTGGGTGGCCTAAGTGCACGGCGTTTGCTGTCTCATTTTTTTGATGCGACGTGTACCAGAGTTGAAACATGAGTACAGAGTAAGTTAATAAAAAGTGTCTAAAATAGTAAAGAGCTGTTTGTAAATACCTTTAGATAAAGCGATTTTGGTAAAAATAAAAAGCTAAATTCAGTATTTTCGATAAGAATTGAAAACAAATTGTCTTAAGTCTCTTCTCAGACTACCTTTACATGTGTGATCAGGGAAATTCGTACCAATATGCAAATGGGCGAATTAAAGAAATATCTATTAGATGAAAATTTCCAATCACAAACGTCACCAGAATGCAAAATGACAATGACCTGCTTTCTCTTGTGAGAGTGTTCACGAAGGCCCCTATTCTTGTTAGTAGACTAATAACAAATGGGATACCTATTGGATCATTGGATACATTGGGTATAGAGTAGAAGAATCTAAAACTGCAGGTAGACTATTGCCTTGCAAGACATACTTGCAGTATCGGTAAATCATGTAATAAAATACAAACAGTCTTTCATGTAATAAAATGCGGAAATTCTCATCAAAGTTTAACGTGTCAAGTACAAGTTAATTAAAAAATTCTGTGCAACTTGAAAGAACGAAGGTTATAGAACTAGATCTTCCGCCTGTCCACAAATACCTAAGCAAGATATTCCTATTTCTCCAGAGAAAGTTTTCAGATCATCTAACAACAAACCAGCAACAAATTTTGCAGATCTTTTCAAATCAGAGAAAACCAATACCGATGATATAGATGATTCAGTTCAGAACAACATTCCTACTTCTACAATAGAACATACATTAATCAAAGTAATTAACGAACAAACTAATACTATACTCAAATGGTCCACTGTCTTGGCCATAGCAATCCCTCACAACAACTTCCCTGGCTTAAGAAATGCAAAAGAGACAGTGTCTGAAGAACTACTGGAATATAGACTGAATATCTTAAAGTCTGATACTGATGGTCATATTTTCGTTAATAATGAAGAGTTCATTAAAAGGCAAAAAACAAAGAACAATATATTGCATTTAAATCAGGACGAAAACATAGTAGATATTGATGGTGAATCATAAAGATAAGCAATCAGCCACCACTGCTGCCATCAAATCCCTTAAACTTATATTGATTAATACACGTAAAAATCTACAAGAAACACTACAACTTGCTAAAGATGAGGGGGAGGGGCATGTAATTATCATAAATGAAACAAAACTAAAATCTTCTATCTACTTACATTCTTCTGGCTATAAAGTATATCGAAATGACGGAAAAGAAGCTTCACGGGGCACAGCCATTTTGGTGGAAGACTCTATAAATTCTCAAGAGATCGATTTGCTAGTTGGATTGCAGGATACTAATTCTTCTCCATTATTCATCTCAATAGCAACTAAAGCTACAACCTTATTCATTGCAACTTTGTATCCTCACCTAAGTAAATATATAAAACTCAATTTTCCTCTTTTTAAACATCATTAATAATTAAGAAATTTAATAGTTGTAGCCGACATTAACAGCCACTGCAGTATGCTTAGGGATAGAGTCTCTGATGACAATGGCAATGAACTTTTAATTACCTTCTCAATTCTCACTTAATCAAGCTTCAGGTTGGACCAACTCGTACTGTCAATGCAATAGAAACTGCTCCAGACAAAATATTACTTTCGCCTTCTATGATGAATAAACTCTCAAATTTAAAAGTTAACAAAAGAAATCTTCCATCCGAACACAGTGAAATTTACTTAACTTTTAATATTCAGATTGACAGAAAAAAATCTCTTCAAGATTAATTCTTTTTAAGATCAATCTTCTGCAAGGACAATCATTCGGTGGAGATAAAAATGTATATATACAAATCGATAATCAGAGCTATTATTTCATATAGATACCAACTATATAATCCTGAAGTAAATACTGAACCTCTCCTGAAAATCGAAAGACATTTCATTAGATTTGCTTTCAGGCTTTGGAATGATAACATCGAGACTCTGTACAGGACTTCAGGTGTGACTCCACTCAATGATAATCTAGAAGAACATAAAAATAAATATTTCTTTAAAGCACAATATAACAAAATCCTAACTCAGTACATAGACGTAAACAAGTTTAGCTTTCCAAGATTTTCTCCAATTACATGCCAATAATTTCTCCATTCAATAGATACTTAACATACAGAAATCCAAAACATTAAAAGTACAAATAAATTTTAGGACGAAACGGACTTAAGTGTCTCTCTAGTGATGCAAGACGGGCGGCTGAAATATACAGAAATGAATCTTCCTGATCAACTATTATCCCAAACTATACCTCCAACTCCTACCTACCTTCTTACCCTTTATTACTATGTAAGCCATAGACGAAAACAGACAATTTTACTCAGGACGAAAGTACCTAGGATTAGCTAGAAGTCAATCCTTCGTTTATTGTTAAGCAAGGGAAGATTTACATTATTCGCTTCGTGGCAATGTCGTCACTTTGCAAAATATCGACGACATTGTATAACTACAAATTATAGTATCTCAACTTAGAAAGCTCTATGAAGGCGGCCCATTTACGCGCGGAAGCAGTACTGCTTTAACCATAAACAACACTGACAAACAACCGTTCGGGAATCGACACTTTGGAGTATTGGATATTGATCGAGAGACATGGTTATGTTTATATATACCTTAGGAGTTTATTTTTAATTGACACGCGATTTATTCGTGTTCTTTCAGGCTTTTGAAAATCGGACTTTCTATGTTTAGTTTTCTCACTTTTATTTTCAGGAAATGGTTATTTATAGTGGTCATTGGCTCTATACAAACTTTATATAACTGTAAAATTAATAAAAGTGTTCTTGGAAATATTTAGAAAATGAGAAAAATGATCCAAATGATGTACTTAAAGTAACTACACTTTACACTCCACAACCAACTAATTTTCGAAGGAAAATGAAGAAAGGGTGTTTCAGAAAGGACTGGTTCAATAGTTATCTCTATGTAAATAAGTGTAATTTACAATGCTTCCTTAAATAAAGAAATTTATTTTTATTTTGCAATATTTTGTTTTAAAATAAAAAAAAAATGCTCTTCAGAATTTTGAATACAACACGAAACAAGTAAGTTACACCATATCTGATAGAAAAAGCTTCTTTTCTGTTTGCTTTATTTAGAACCATTTTCATTGAGTAAAAAGTTAACATAAATTTTTGTTTCGTTTAAATAAATATGTTAATATTGTATTATTTATACAGGTCTGTAGGTTATATACTTTATCCAGTGCGTGATGTGAACAAAAAAAATATATACTTTTTCTTCGGAGGTATGGCAAAAGCTATTGTTAGTCGGTTAGTGTTATTATTTGCATTATTATTTTGCATTTATAGTGTTATTATTATTCGGCCCTTCCATCACCTCTGGTAAATTATATTGATTTTTGATTATTCTTATTTGCACGCGTTACCGCAGAAAGGAAAGCATGTCTCCCTTTTGGTCGTTTAAAGAGGTACACCCTTTCTTCGGGAGAGGGAAATTGGAAGAAATGATAAGTTGATACATATGTGATGTTCCAAGATATTTTTATTTAAATTTAAAGTTTATTCCCATATTTAAAAAAATACCTTTATACATATTCATTCGTATTTTTGTTCTTGCTAGGTTTAAGGTTAGTTTAAAACAATGATAACTAACAATAGATAACAGCACTACCTCCGTATGTCTCTACTGTATTTTTATTGTTGCATAAAATTGCAATGCTGTTTCTACAAATTCGAGCCTAGAGAGTTCAAACTTTCAGAGAAGAAAGTTCGAAACTATTTCAAGAGTTCAATCCTTGCTGATTTTTCTTTTCTTTTTCTCATTGTTAAAACAATTTCATTAACAGTTAAAAAAAAAGTGAGCTTTTAGTGAGTTTAATGTGTCTTTTTTTTTTGTTGGCTTCTGGCACACGGTGCACATTCCGTACACATTAAGTTCATGATAATTGTAGTTCACATTATCTACACTTCGTTTTGAGTTCACTTTAAGTACATTTGCCAATATTAAGTGAAATTTTTGTTTATAAATTGTCTATCAGTACACCAGAAGTGCTTATATTATGCACTAAAAATGTGGCCCAGTTCATATTAAGTTCACGAAAAGTTCATATAATATGCACTAAAACGTATTAAAAGTGGGACATATTGTGTCCTTTTTTCGGGAAATATTCTGAACTTTATGTGTACTTTAGGTGTACTTTGATTTTTTTCAGTATTGCTGTGAATATTCAGACCTATAACAATGAAGTTATCTGAACAATGAGAAAAAAGAAAAAAAAAATCAGCACAAATTGGACTCTTTAAATTGTTATGAACTTTCTTGTCTAAAAGTTTGAACTCTCTAGGAACAACATTGAATTTGTAGGAACAGCATAGCAATTTCGTTAATGAAAAAAATAATAATAATAAATTAGAGTCATACGGAGGCAGTGCTGCTATCTAACGTTTGAGTTTTTGCTTTACACTAATCTTAAAGAGATACATAGTTAAGGAAGTAGAAGACGTGATATTTTAAAACACAGAAAATGGTCTAGATGTTCCTATTTTATTTTATTGTTCATTTCATTCCTGAGCATTATTCCATGGCGTACGGATACACTGACGGATCTAGTGATAAGAAAATATCGTAAAATACCAAGATTTACTAAATACATATAAGCACAAAATTTTATGAGAAGTTCGTTGTCAAAACAGAAATTTAAGCATATCTTTGTGTTCCAGTGAAAGACCTTCCTTTTAATGTTAACCACAAAACATATAGGAGGATTTCCCTGTGCGATTTTATAAACAAAAGCTTCAAAGCCATCTATAGAGCGCAAGTCGAACTATCTACTGTGTAGTCCGGCAGAAACAAGCGCTGTGAGAGTTTGGCGTAACCCTTGAGGCTATTTTGGAATTCTGGATTTGCCCGCGATCCTGTAATTAACGGGGAAAGTGAAGAAAGTTCTGCTACAGTCTACACGAGATATTCAACAACTACTTTTTAAGTTGCTCAGTAATATTACTGGAAGAGGGGTTGGGGGAAATGGAAGCATCTGCGATTCGCATTATCGCAGATTATCTCTTCAAAACTAAATGCAAATATATGTGGACACGATGCTTACGGAATAAGGAGAGTTTTAGTGGATTCTTTCCAGCGAAATGTGTCTGCAAAAGAACAAAAGAGAAATAATAAAACTAAAGATAATACAGATTTCTCTAGCATGTATGTCTTATCTACAGTAACTTTTAAATCCTGGTCCTCTTTCTGCTAACTCTAAAATAACACCCTTGACTTTGAATGTAATTTTCAGCAAGCAAAAATTATATGCCATTTCATTGTCATATATATTTATTAATGTTATCTTCCTGTTACAGTAGATATTATGTCATAATCATATCAATTATATCGACTGGTCGACCGGCGTTGGCGATAATATTATTGACTTTAGTGGTTCCCAAAATTGGTTGCATATAGTAAAAGTGTGCCCGAAATGTGTAAGCTGCTGCTCGTTTAAATTAGTTCTTTATTATTTATATATCAGTAATAGGCAAAGGATCATCTTCATATATTAAATGAAATAATTTCGGAAAATGTTATCAAGTATTCTTAACTTTTAAAATCGCACTAAAGAGCAAATATATAGTTTTGTTAACTAGAAATTAGATAACCCTAAGTTCAGTTTTAAAAGATAAGGGATTTTGATATGGTTAGAAATCCTACAATGAAACATTTTCGGAAATATTCCTATAAAAAGGACAGTCAATCTCGCTGTCTGGACATTTACAGTAGCTTTACTGATAAATACAAGATATGATTCGGTTTTCAGGGATACAGGTATAGTAAAAGTTGAAACACGAAAGTATCAAGTGGAATTTGAACACCAGCGGCTTACTAACTGAATTAATTTGGTAATCATAAGAAAGCACGAAAAGAAAACAATATAGAGGATCAGAAGTGTGTTGTCCGAACTGCCACTAACACGTAAGACAAATTAAGCTAGTCCCAATACTTACGTTACGCTTGAATCACTTTTTGATTTGTCAATTAGGGATCGAAATAACCATTAATTGAGAATATTTACCATTACTGCGAAAATAAATAATCAAGATAGCAATAGCAGACACTACCAGCACTTGGTTACGATAACAAACCATTTTCTCTTTCTGTGCATGTGAACAAATCAGACTGGAATTAAAAACTAAGAACTTACAATATTGTGAAAGGAAAATTATCGGTGCTTTTCCAAGATTTCTTCCAATAAGTGCAAATTCTGACATTTTTTTCTAAAAATTACCGGACATCAAGGAAGTTTTCCAAAATTTTCAACAATCAAAGGCGCTGTCCTAAATTGCATAATGAATTTGTACAAATCCGATTCTTAACATAATAGAGGTGAATACGAGGTTTGTTTTTTGACAGACCCACTTTCTTTTTAACATGCGGATTTTTACACTTGGTTAAAAAGTTTTTTTTTTCTTTTTTTCGGACGGAATTTTGAGGAAGCATGTGTACTTCAAGTATTTCATATTCGATTTTTCTTCTTTTTAGTTTTAAATGTTATATCTTATCTATTTATATATGCTAATTTTATTCTTCAAGACTCGCAAAAATCAAATTTCACAACAATTGGTCCGATATTAAGGTCAGCGTGTACTTTGATTCGTGTTGAGAATATATAATAGGAGTAGAAAGAACTGTCTACACTGCCTATGCATTTTATGTTGTGTAAAGATAGGAAGTTTAATGTTTTTATTTTTAATTTATCTAATGTTTATGGCCTAGGCAGGTAACTATGAGCTAAACACGTCACATCTGACAGGTCACGACCTTCGACATTCACTGTTCCAAGTTCACTCATGGGGAATTAATGATCACTGCTTTATGAAGGTAATATACGGATATTATCTAGGTAAAACTGAAGAAAATCTTGGAAAAAATCTCAGTTCCTTTGATCAGTAGCACGACCTAAACCTCCAGACCTACCTAGTGTCAATCTTAAGCTCTTGGACGTAACCAGTATAAATCACGGTAGTTGTGTGGCTGTTATTTTTATAGAACGATATCCTGATAGAAATTGGTTTAATGTTATTGGCTGATGGTTCTTGCTATGAACACCTTTAAAAGAATAACACAAAATCTTGTTATGAATACTTTTATAGCCATGTTCAGTAACAGATTAACAATTAACTCTCATATTCGCCGTTCTGTTTGTAATGCGGAGTACATTTATGGAACATTTACCATCAATAATATAGCCTTCATAAGAGAAAAAATTGTCTTGCTCGTTTCGTAAAATATTATAGTAACAATTCCTTTTCTTCCTTTTGCCTTGCTTTTAATTTATTTCTTATTGTCATTCTGATCGTATTCTTATGTTCCAGTATGTATTTCGTACTTATTAAAGAACAAAATTATGGTTCTTTATCGGTACTTCGAAACATTTAGCACAATCCTTTTGGTTTTTTACCACTACGCTCATTACCACCTAATTTCTCTTTCTCAAAAATGCAAATCCCAAACGAGAGATTCCAACTAATCAAAAACTGTTTCAAAAACTGATGTTTTACTCGATTCACTTGAATGTGTTCTTATAAACCTTAGTTTAAATAATTCACTATAATTTCTTAAGCTGGGTTTATGATCGTGCTGAAGTTGAATTCATACTGAAGATAAATTAAGAACAGGTTTAAGTATCAAGTTTGAATGGATGAGAACATCAACATATAAAGTACTATAAATGAATAATAGTTGTACTGTTAAAACTTTCGGCCAGCTGCCTGGAAAAGGTCAGGCAACTGAGTTGAATGGAATGTGACTAGCAAAAATCAGAAACTCTTTAGTTTCAAAAAAATATTCAAGCAAAATATACTTACATTTTTTCTATTATTATGCAGGTTCACATTGCGACTATTATTGAGATTCAGACTGTGAACCTGCATAGTAGAGAAAGTCTAAGTATTATTTTCTTGAATAGTTTTGGAAGCTGAAGGGTTTCTGATTTTTATTATTCACCTTTCACTTTTTTCAGAGAACTGGCTGAACATTTTTAACAGTGTATCTTCTGGTATGAAAACGCCACAATAAACAGCAAACTTAATCAAAACGTACACTACAACCCAATAATTGCAAAACACGGAATATTTGTACAACCAATTTAAAGGTTCACAACATTCAAATTGTTAGATGCAAACAGAACAAAAGTCTTCGTAATAGACTATTGCAGCACTTAATCTAATCCAAAACTTTCGCGTTAATTTAATGTTTAGATAACAAAAGAATAGCATGTGAAAGACATATTTCTTCTAAAATAAAATTGTTTCCTCTCAAACTTTGGTACCGTAGACAATTTTCTATTCTTTTTATGCACAAATTCGCCCCTGTTCATGCTACTGTTAATAAAGAAAACATTTCGGAAAGTAATATAATCTACTAAGGACATCAATTAATATTCTCGCCTCTCTGAAACTTGCTAATCATTGCTGTTTCCTCAAAAGTAACTCTTCAGAAATCGAAGGAATAATTTCTACAAATGCTTACATTTTTAAAAAATGTAAACATGCTTTAACTGAGGATAAAATACATCTCACATTCTAATAAGCAGAAATACTGATGGGAAAGAAACGAATTATGTTGTTGTTTCTTGCGTCATGATTAGAATTACAGGACCCATTTCCCATTTAAGAGAATCAAAAGAGATTCAACGTAGCTGACTTTAAGATTGTGGACATGAAGAACATATCCTCCAACAGGTAGTGCCTTCCGCCCAGTACCCGTTACTGTGTATTTACCTTCCATTTCGTTTAGAATATTAAGAACATAAGGATAATTCCACACTTTTTTTATCACTTTCCACAGACAGAATTTTACTTTTATATATTCGATATGTCACAAAGTAATTGCGCTTGAGTGACCAAAATTTGCATGTGCATATCCTTTTATATTATAATCATGACGAAAGAAAACAATATATAATCCCTTTCTGCTCCGTCAGTATGTTTCTTTGTAAGCTATATTCTTTAATAATTTGTATAAGTTTACTAAACCCACCTCTAGATGTCTCTCAGTGCTATTTTATTTCTTCTGAAGACTGCGGTAGATTAGAGTTTTGTAACTGGTTTAGTGACTCCCAATCTGTTGTACAGCTCATCACGTGAGCTGACAAACCAACCAGAGAGCTCTCAAAATCGTAGTGTATGAACATGTACTAGCTTATCTAACCCCAAAATAAAAGTAGAGTGAAAATACTTCGTTACACAGTCTTTTCTTCTCTGGCTTTAACCAAACTTGAGAATAACTCCTATTAATGCTGTATTATGAGGATGGGTCATTGTAATAGAGTCAAAATAATGCTGACAACTGAATTGTAATAAAATACAAATCGACCAGGTTAAACTAGAAAGGTAGTAACTACAGTATAGCTATTACGTTGAGTGACCGAGAAGATATCTATCTTGGCAAGAGAACCCCTGTGGGGCCCCAGTTTTCCCGCGGAGCTCGGTATTACAGAAAATAATATATTCTGGCCAACCGACAGTAGCATTGTGCGCTCACGATTGTGTTCGCGAACTTGTATCAATTAAGTTCACTTGCACAGGGCCCCAGATTGCCTTACGCCACCACTGATTATTTGTATTTTTTGTTGCAATCAGCTCAGTGTTCGAAGTGGGTTTAAAAAGTAAGGGCACGCTTGGACTTAGTGATGGCAATTGCATATTAAAAGTAAAGGCAATGAGGTAATTAATAAAAAGGTAAGGGATACGCCAAATTCAAAATGATAAAGGTAAGGGCACGGCGTGTCCCTTGTCCCCCACAAACACTGCGAGCACTGATTAAGCTGGAAATTGGGTAACATCACTGGTAGTAAATTGGCTACTAAATCTAATGACTAAGAGAACATCACCCTTGGCGGTAAATATTATAGTAGACCAACGAAACATTCTTGTCATAAGAGGGAAAGTCTTTCGCAAGAAAATCAAAGTAATGTACGTTCATTCAAGAATTCTAGAAGTATAGCAGAGAAAAATCGCAAAAAAAAACTGTTGAACGTAAATTGAGATTATCTCGAATGCAGGAGCAAGCTTCTTCAAGGTTAGCTGAAAGTGTACATGTGTGGAGGCCTCAATGTTACACTTCCATCCTCTATGCAGGATAAAATTTTATGACAGTCAGTGTATCTACTTACAAGTTATATAGAGAAAAAAGATCTTATCATTTCTTACCTTTCTTCTATATTTTAAAGATGGTACAAAAGAACTACCACAAGAACGTACTTTAGGATAAAGTTTAACCAAACTCTCTGTATTCGTTATAGTCAGACAAATAACAAAAATATACGAACTGATCAAATTGGAAACACCTTATCTTTAGTTTTGAAATTGTTTTATATTGCACTAAAAAGGAGAACAAAAGTAATTGCGTTCTTCGCAAGTTCTAGATGTGTTAATGTACTATCATGGCCAAACTTATGTTCACATCACTTTGTTATACACGATTTTTCTCTAAGCCTACAAGATAGGCCACCCAACTAACGTTGAGTCGGCGGTGTGTGATTCTGAGAGAGTGTGAGTGAGCGAGCAAGGGTTGGAATTTTCTTTTCTTTAACAGAAAACATTATCACATGTCCTGGGTTCTGAAAAATATATTTATGATTTCTTGTAGTATGTAGCAAATAATGAAAAACTTAAGAGAGTCCCATTTCAAACAAATAAAATAGGAAACCTAACAAAATTTTTATTTTAGATGGGCCACTAGTTGAAGGGTACTGAAAAGTTTAATTCAAATTGTCCAATAGAAAAGATCCTTACCGAACATGGAGAAACAAAAATGAATTTTAAAATCCATAGTTTCTTTCTTTTGTCTTTCTTAATGAATTCCATAGAACACTAACGTTATGCATGAAAGACAAGAGAAAAGGTCTGTTTCTATCAGTTCTTAAAAATAGGGCACGATGCACGATACTTATGCTTGGTAATTTCTGATATTATGTTGTTATTTACGTTATTTTGTATGGGCGTGCCTATGATATTATGTGTCCGTGCATGTGATAAACATCGAAAGGAGTATGCTTTCTTCCGAACATCGTACCTTATTTGGTAGAACGTTGGTTTCGTATTCGGGAGGATCTCGGTTCGGTACCAGCGGCTGACTGTCCTGACTTAGGTTTTCCAAGTGTTTTCCTCAGTCACGACAGGCATATACCGGGATGGTACACTTCGCATCAAAAATATTGCGACAGCGAACGCCGTCCAGCTAGGAAATACAAATGGCACTTTCTTATCCCATAATCGTTTCTAGTAAACAGACCCCCTCTTTCTCCTTCCTTCGTCTCGCCCATACTAAAATCAGCGAACATCATGAACACGTTTTTATTTAATAGACATGTATTAGTATCGATAAAATGAAACCGAGACGAATCAATATACATAAGTTGATCAAGGGAGAAATTTAAACATACAATCAAACATTGAAACCGATAGATGTCTGTAATACAGAGGCAGAGAAATGAGAGAGAGTGAGAAAGATAGAAGGAGAAATAGAAGAAGAAGAAGTACAGATAAAAAATATGGAATTTAAACGTAGTAAAAAATATTAAGTTAAGTTCCCACAGTATAAAGTTCAGTTCCCACAAATCAAATCTAACAGCAAGAGAGAAGTGATTTTATATTTTTGCAGGGTTATTCGAATATATAAAGGGTGCTTCAAAAATTCATTAAATCACTTTCAAAATGGAGATCAAACTTGGTGGTCAGAATAAATACTTATGATTTCCAGTGAAA
>JAGDQP010040835.1:0-10624 GCA_022664845.1 Lepisma saccharinum | reverse complement strand
AATATTTATTATCCAATTACACGCTAGTGACCATAATTTTGAAGATATTTGAATCAAATTTGATTATGTTATTTCTAGGTTAAATAGCTCGGCTGAGTTCGTTAATGAGCAAAGTCGGCCCAAGAGGGTATTTGGGGGTTGAAAGTTTAAAAAAAAAAAGATATATATGAGCACCTATGGAATTTATAGGGAAATTTTGGTTATATCATAGTACTCCCTAAGAAGTTTACGGTGACACTGACAATTCAGGGCTTGTACGGGTACGAGTGAGGATGGGGCCGAAATTCGAAATTTTTAAATCCATGTATTGTGTGGTAACGTTGAAAAGCTCTTGATGATTAATCTATAAATCAATAACTAGTTCCTCGATAGCGCTCATATTTCGTTAGGGGTATATAAAATGGCGGGTTTCATTGGGCCTGTTAATATAAATTTGAATATCACTGCATTCAGTTCTAATAACAACAATTTTGCATAATAATTAGTTAACCTATTAGGGTAATTAGCTACCGTATTTATAATTTTATAATGAAAATAAAATGATAAACGTATATTTACTTTAAGCGTTTTTATTCTGCACTTACGCAATTAAATTCAATCAAAAACACTTCGAAATCTACCTCAGGCTATAGGCATGCCGAAATATTTTTTTTGAATTGGAAATTATAAGAAATGAAAATTAAGTTTAAATTAAAATTTGTTGGCTGTTTAATGTCGTTTGTTTTCTTCGTTTTTAATTGATAAAGTGACTATTAAATGGACATATTTTAATACCATCTGTATGTAGACAAACTAAAAATACAAATTAACAAACATTTCAGTGAGATCTGTATTGTTCGTCTGCAAATTCAGTATATGGTTTGAATTCGCCAAAATCGTTATAAATATAATATATAGCTACTTGCGTATTAAACCCAAAACTAAACTAATGAATCAAGAAAATATGTTCTTTAATATAACGGAAGTCTATAGTGCTTAACGCCAAACATAAACAAATAGTTGTCTTAGTTTTATTCGAAGTAATTGAAATAGTTGATTTCCATGCTTAAATAAATACTCTCACGGTGTAAGATATACAGACTGACTAAGCAAACAAAACAATTATAATTAACCTATTCTGGTTCGTTGTATAACGTTTTAGCTGACAAAATAGTCATATATAGCTGCGGAATGGCTCCCTAACGGAATTATTGTATAATGGAGAACAGAACACATTGCGATAATCGAAGGATTTATATTCAAGTAAACGAACACAGTCATTGGAAGCAACTTGTTTACTGAGTAGTGAGGGACTTGGGTATTTATTGATTGAATTATAGGATGCAGAAAATTTAATTTTTGTTATTTTTGTTCTTGTTGCCTAGGAATTTGAGTAAATGTAGGCAGGTATTTGTTTAATGGTAACGGAGGTTTAGATAAAAAATAGGTTGTGAGGTCGTTATTTGTTAATTCAAAGTTTGTGGATTTGGTATTTGAGGAATTATATTTTCGAAATTCGGCATTTGTGAAACACAGTTTGACTGCTGGTGTTTAAGATTTGTAGGTTTTGTGGACCTTGATGTATCAATACTTGGAAAGCTTGTGATTTCTCAACAAATTCCCTTTTTGAGTAAATCTGATGATATTCTGTAGGTCTCTAACTGATATATAGGTCTCTAATGCTATATTTTTAGAAATTGCTTTGTAAATCCTATAGAAAGCTAATGCACCTTTTCGTCTTCTGTAGTTGTAGGTCAGTTATGGCGTACGCGTATCAACCTTTAATTTCCAAATTAAGTCAGCATTGATTTGTTCATCTGCTTCTTGTTGTACTAAGTTAATTTCCATTTCAGCTTTGTATCATGGGATTTTTGCCTATTTAAGCTGACTATTTTATCTTTCAGTTGACTTTAAGTCATTTCTGTTAGCATGTTGTGGGATTGTAATTGAAGGATCATTTCCAATGCGACACGTTGTAGGTACATCGGAAGTACGCTGGGATTCGCGTCATCCCAGGCGTGGATACTAGATAAATATTTAAATAACTAAAACTCTATCGGGATCCTCATTTATACTACCCGAGAATTTCGTGAGGTGTGGTAACTTCAAAGATGGTATAGTTGCCATTCTATCAGCTTCGTCAGTCGTTACTTGAATCTGATTCCGAATGACATGTCCTACCTCCGGATCAAGTAGTTGCCTATTAAATTATTTGATATCCTCTTCCCTAACTCAACCCTACTGTTAAAATTATTTTATAGACATATTTTGATACGGAACGTACCTGAATTACAAATGTATGTATGCCATATTGACACCTGATAATCGACCCCTTGAATCACTTGACACGTTTTTCGGGCTTCTTGTACACACCCTTTCCTCTGGAGGCAGTTTACTTTCTGATAATACTTAGTCACTCACTGTTCACTACACAAAGTTTGAAACTTTATGAGCACAATATTTTCGTTCCATAAGGTGCTTCCATCACGCAATGCTCCTTTCGGAACGGCCAGTAAACAGTCTTACAGGTACAGTGAATAGATACACGGAACGTAGTGATTTTAGCCAAAAGCCATGTTATTACAACATGATGTACACGTTCTTAAAAAGTTACGAAAAGGACCGTCCAGACCCAAAGTTATTTACAAGAATACAAATCATATAAATATTCTGCACTCTCAGGAGTTCCTCAAGGTTTGAACCTAGGACCTTTGTTATTCCTCTTATTTGTTAATGACCTTCCTGATTGTGTGCCTGATAATGAAAAATTGTTATTTGCAGATGACTTTAAAATATATACAAAAGTCGACTCTATCGGAGACTGCATAAGACTTCAGCAAAGCTTAGATAATATTGCAAACTGGTGTGCTATTAATCAACTTGGAGTCAACATAAGTAAATGTAAAGTATTATAATTTAATAGAAATAAAACCACTCATCACTTTGATTATTCCATTAATAAAATTGTACTAAACAGACCTACGGTAGTTAAGGATCTTGGTGTCAGTTTTGACTCGAAATTGACTTTTAACATACATGTTACAAATATGACAAATGAAGCCTTGAAGTTACTAGGATTCGTAATTAGGACGGGAAGAGAATTCAACAACATATCAACATTGGAAAAAAATTACTATGCTTATGTTCGCTCAAAGGTAGAATATGCTTCTTCTATTTGGAATCCATATCAATTGAAACAATGTCAACAATTAGAGAAAATCCAATCAAAATTCCTAAATTCCTGACTTTTAAAGAAACTTGAATCTATCCTGCTTATGATAGTTACAATGCAGTCATTAAGAATTTTAATATTCAGAGCTTAGAACAAAGGCGCAACATTGCTGATCTGTTATTTCTTCAAAAAATTGTTCAAAATAAGTTAGATTGTATGGATTTAGTTTCGACATTACAGTTTCGTGTCCCATCATCTAAAACTCGCGTTAATAATACTGGTTTCTTCCACTGTAAAAAGGCAAGAACCAATATCTTGATGAGGTCACCAATCTGGAGAATTTGTACTATATATAACCAACTCTGTACAGTTCACAATGATCTGGACGTATGCTATATGTCACCTAAAGAATTTAGAGATGCAATTGTCAATAAACTCTCTACAACTACTTTGTAAAGCTCAACACTATAATTAGGCCATTGCATGTTGTGTTGTTCCTAAATAAATAAATAAATAAACAAGAGTTTAAGTTTTATTTATAACATAACTAATAGTTTCCATTTTGTTGTGATCGATTCTCGCCTCGAATGAAGGAGATACGGGATAGGAGTTTTCACTACCTCAGACAAGTAAATGCCATGGAATTGCTCCGTCTTCAAGCAAGTATAGAGCGGACGTGTGTGTCTAGGTAAGAATTGGTAGGAACATTGGCTATGTGTGGAAGCAATACTGGACTCTGCTCTGCAGTTCTTCGGTCGACCGAAATTTGGTCCCCTACTAACTTCTACTAAACTTTTCAAAAAAAAACAAAAAAACACACACACACGAGGACAGATCTAGACGTTTGGCTGAATCGACCAGGACCTTAAAATGGAATTTACCCAGTGCAATTTGCGTACTTGCAAATTTTCGGACATTAGACGTATCGTCTATGTGAATAATAATGGGTCTTACTTTTAATCTGATGCTGCAAATATGCAAAGGTTTTTATGCAGCCAACTGCATTGATTTTCACACTTTACTCCACAAAAGAGATAAATGTAAGTCAATTGGGATCGAAAAGTATTGTTCTGTTCACCTTTTAAACGTGGTATGTGTTGCTTTCTTGGATGGTTGTAACGTGTATGTTTCTATCCCACTCCATTACGAGGTGTTTGAGGTTCGAACTTCGGCAGATGGTTTTGCCTTCTGCCAAAATGTGGAACATAAAGTTGACGTCCTGCAGTCGGTAACGGTCAAGCTGATGACGAAAGAATCACATTTTTTGTTCGTAGTCATATTTTATGAATTTCACTCGGCAAAAGTCTTATGCCAATGTAAATTACCATAACATATTGTTGGGCACTGCTATGGCTTATTCCAACAATTAAGGCCAATTGCTCGTCTATTGTTCTCTCAGCTAGCACTAAATAATCAGATCTCTGGATGTTAGTTGTTATGATGTCGTTAATTTATCCTGTCGTGTGTTGCGTGCGAAGATGTAAAACAGTTTTAAATCAGTCCCTGAAAGAGAATCAGCCACTGACGATCAAAGAGCTCAACAATGCAGACATATGGTTTATTGATTGCATTAGTTATTGTTTTCAGTTTCTTATTTCTCTCACAAGCGCGTTTATCGCCTACTTATTCACAATGGTTACTTGGATTCGTTGTGTTTTATAAAAGTGCATTTTGATTTGCAAGATGAAACATGTTTAATTGGCATATTGGTAACTATTAATAATAAATTATGCTCGCATATTTGAAGAAGCTTAAAGAAATTAGAAGTTAAAAATATCAACTAAAGGAAAGTACGTAAAAGGAACACTTAACTCTTCCACAGATGAGAAGTATAAAACGAGTGAAATAATCAATGTATGTATTTTAATCTTGTATACTGAAAACTAATAGAATGATTGTTTTATAAACATTATTGTTATTAATGAAAATGAAATCTGTTTTGGAAGAGCTCATTTAGTTTTCACGATTTTTTTTATTTCAACTAGTGGTGTTTTTATCGACTGGTTCAGAAGTTTAATCGCTTTGAAACCAAAGTTACACTTTTGTGACTAATTTAATTTAAATCTATCTGTAATGGCCAATTAGGTGCTAAAGTGTATTTACGTTTAGCTTTATAATCAACACCAATTTCAAATTAAAGCAACACCACGACCTTTTAATAATGAATCTCAATAAGGGAAGAATGAATATAGGACATCTTAAGATATTGTTCATTTCTGCGTGCACTGTTATACATCTTAATGCATTTTCCGATTAAAAATATAATATGTTTCAGTCAAGTATAATCCAAACATCAGTGTAAAACAGGTAGAATCATGGCATACGTTCGATTTATTGCTTTGCTATATTGTTTTCTTTTATTACTACAATGTAGCTTAATATCTATATTGCATGCTGAACATATAGATTTAATATGATTATAAAACTTTGTACACAACAAAGAAAATACATTAATTTGAAGACCTATATGATTCTATATTATTATCATAATGTAAGATAATATCTATACTTGGATGCTGAAAATTTACATTTAATATGAATACAATACAAAGCGTTGTGCACAATTAAGAAAATATATTAATTTAAAGTGTTTCATCTCACTTAGACTCGTACAGAATAAGGTTAGTCAATAATTCTTTAACATCTTAATATCGACGTTAGAGGTAGTATTGCAGTATCAATTGCTCAACCGTATAGAGATTCAAAACTACAAATATTAGGCGCTGATACGTTACCTTCTCTGAGAAACGATATACATCATAAAAATAGACATTGAACAGTGTTCTATAATTAATCTTCAGTTTGACTAGAAACTAAAATCAGTCACTTTTATTCTAACATTACATAGTACATTTATGTTAATCAAGCTTATGTTCAATCCTTAAAAACGAAATGGTTTTTATTGGAGTAAGGTTCTTGTGTAACCATCTCTAATCCGGTATGGAAAAAGAATATTTTTTTTAGATTTTACTAAAGATTCCTAACGTTGAATTAACAAACATATATACTAATACAAAATTAGAATCATAAATGTATTAATCAAATAATGTAATTTTTCAAAATACGTAGCTTATCAACACACGAATAAGAATAACAACCTAATCTATTTTATCAATCTCTATTTTAACTCTATGACGTATTTAAATTGTTGTGGCAAATTAAAACCCACACCAATTCAATATATAATTATTTTGCTCGTCCACATTTATCCTAATATTTTCTTGGTCCTTATTTTGTAACATGCTAACATATGTTATGTAATTCCTACAGGATTGTATGGTTGGTGATTTGGGTTTCCTTGATAGCATTTGCAATACTAACTTCTATCTCATTAGCGTACAAGTATTTCTACAGTGCTATAACATATGATGTAGAATTTGATTACACGAATTTCAACTTCACATTGCCATCTGTAGCGTATTGCTCTTATGGATTTGAGATGTCTGATAGGTAAGTTCGATTAAATTGTTTATAATGATTTCAATGCATTTGCTATTCTACTCAATGTGTAAAGTTATATCTTAATAATAAAATACAACTTTGTTTTATTTAGCAATATATGGACAAGTTTCTCAATATAATTGAAAGGAATGGGAGAAAACAATGTATACCCTCATTTTTTAATATATTAAGTTCAGAACAGAAATACAACGGTAACACTCCTGTGAGCTGAATTGTGAAGATAGATGATGATAGAAAATAAAACCAATTGACAGCATATACGCAATTTGTTTTGTGGGAAACTACACATGCCGGTATGACAGAATGAATTTTCCTAAGGTGATATCTCTATTCATGCTACCATTGTTTTCCCCATGCCCTTCAATTGTGTCTATAGCAGGCAGGCTTATGATACCAGGAATGCGCTTGCGCTTGCACACATTTTTTTTGAAATTACGGAGTGAGTAATAATTTTTTCAGGCACTAAAATATAGCAACATAATGAAATAAAGGAATTTGGATTCTCAAAATCCTTAAGAAACTTGCAATATAAATATAATAAATGCTTTGTGTAAAATTGTGGAAGGGTAAAATCGATATGCAACATTTTGAAAATATTTTTCAAAAATTCTTATGTATAATCCATAACATATGTCATAATAGGGAGTTGAAATATATAAATAAATGTAACTAAACGAATTAAATTGTATATATAACGTTATTTTATTGTTCACCTTAAACTTTATATGATTTCTTCAAACAAATTCAAAAATTAATATTTGTTTTCTGTTATAGTTGCGTCTGATTAAAAAATTACTGATATCTTAGACAGAATTGAACGACAGATTGTAGTAAGAAACATTTTCAACTAGATCTATAATAGATGAGAAAAAATCATTTAAAGTTAACAGTGAAAAAAAGTATTATTATTCTTAATAAAATGTATATTGAAAATTAAATTTGCTATTATGTTTTCCTACATTTGTACATTATATATAGTTGTTTGCAATTGGCGGACTGTTGGAATAAACAGTGTCAAGTTATTGGTTCCTTGCTACTATTTATACTATTCTTGTTATATTAAAAACTGAAATGCTTTGTTTGAACATAAGTTTATGTGGTTACTGGAAAATGTTACATTTTAACTCTCTTCCAAATTACCCAAAATTAAATTCGATTTTATTGCAAATACGTAATTGTTTATCGCCTAAGCGTTCATTTAATACACTAAAGGAACAACTGTAATTGCATGACATAATTATAACAGTTTCGCAATGAGCATTAGAGAAACTGTCTTGATCATCCTGATAGTTTGTATCCGTATACAGTTGTAGTAGTGAGACACTGGTTTCCGTTTTTGCTTTGTTATATGTGTGCAAATTATCATTTCTATATGCCTTTGCATCAATAGCCACTAAGGCTGCATATAAATATACAGGCATATTAAAAAAAGCTTAGTTAATATTAGAATAATCTCTACAAAATTAAATGATACATCTAGTATCAAGTGTCACACAAAATACAGTTCACGCTTTCAGAAGCCGCATAATGACAGAATACATTAACTTTTATTTCGTTATGAAGAGTTTTTGAGCATAAGTGCCAAGATTTCTGATTGTAATCTTGTTATAATAAGCAAACACAACCAATAATATCAAGAAAATGTATTAAATGTTTAGATTGTTTCACAAGTAATATAACGAAACAGTAACTACCATTTCAAGATGAAATTCTTTTTTACAGTTCACATTATAAAAAATCATATATTTTGAGCACCATGAAACAGAAAAAAAATATGTGTTCTGTCATAAAGGGTTATGTCCACTTTCAATAGAGTGTGTGCTAAATGCTGCCAATTTAAATGTGTAGAAAATGGAAGTAGATTTCAGCCTGAATAATTTTATACATTTATTCACCAAACATCGGCAGGTACATTTTCCGGCACTTGAAATTAACATAAAAAAAATGGCAAGGGAGAGTATTTGCGATTTCCAAAGCAGGAGTAGGAGATATCCTCAACTATATTATAATATGCTGTATAGCTAATTAGGTTTTGACGAGTTTTGACTAGTTTCTATAACTTTTCTATAGAAACATCGGGAACTTAATGTGTTCAGCCCTTGTGCGCATGGACGTCTATGAAAGAGGAGCGTTTGTTGCGATTTCGAACGAAGAGCAGGAGATGGTATAATTATATTTTTACATGTTGTACAAATAACTAAGTTTTTTTTCTACAATGATTATAATACGTTCGACAAAATATCAGAATGTTTTTTGATGAAATATATATGTTTTCGACACCTTTGCGTATAAAAAATATATGAAAGCGGGACTTTTATCATGACTTCTAGATCGTTGTGGGTGGGTAGAAAATAACGTAAGTTAGCTTTTGGTATGTTGTAAAGATAATTAAGCTTTGCCTAAAGAGCCTATAATATTTTCACAAAATCGATCACTTAGTGTTTTCGGCACTTATGCGCATTGAAGTATGTGGGATGGGACAGTTGGTTGAGATTTCTGGGCCACGTGTAGGAGATATCACAACAACCACTTCCTACGTTGTCGAGAAAATTAAACTTCGTCTAAATAGCGTATATATATTTTTTTAAATATCGTGCACTTAATTCTTTCGGCAGTTGTGAGCATAGAAGTGTTATGGATGTGGGTAATATGTCGCGGTTTCTCGACCAGACATAAGATATGACCACATTTTTCTTTGATACGTAGTAGAGATATTGGAAGTTACGGAAAAGGAGAGTTTCTTGGGATTTCTACATGATGGGTAGCAAGTGATTTTAACTATTTTGTGAAATGTTGTAGACCTAATTAAGCTTCCTTTAAATAACTTATAATATTTCCCAGAAAAAGAAATAAGCACCTTATAGTTTACCACACTTATTAATATAGAAGTAGATAGGGATAACTCTATGTTTGTGATGTTTACGGAAACGATTTTATGTTATTTGGACCAAACTCAATTAGTTCTACAATATATCAAAATATAGTTGAGGTTTTATTCCTGGTACAAAAATCGTGAAAAAAAATCTTACCATTGTCTTCCATGAACTTAAGTGCGTTAAACACTAATCTGCCAATACTAAATTTATAAGAGCTTGTTTAACTCAGAGCTCTGCACTAATCAATATGTTATCCTAATATTATTAGCACATATGTTATCCACATTTATTTCTTTTGATGCTCAAAGGACTAAACAATTCACCTTTCTCTGTATTGAAATACAATTAAGAAATCTTTATAATTATTTCAATCATTGTAAGAATAATTATTACTGTTTGTTTCAACACTTATCCATCTCAAACTGTAACTGTAATATTTAAACTTCTAATCTCATCTCAAGAATATTACCACGTGCATGAACATCGTATTGTACACCCCCAAACACTAGGTAAGTCCTTAGATAAAGCTGATTTTATCAATTCAACTAGCTCAACTAATGTGTTTATCAAAATTTGTTATATTAATATTATTTACATTTGCAACATTAATATAATAGTCATAGACCTAATAGCTGTAAATTTAACGTTTCATTTATTAGCATATAAGCATATGAATTTCACACGTTATTAATATTTTTGCTAATTACACAGTTTATTACTCGTGTGCATAAAATATTTGTCACAAATGGTAAAACATATTGAATTAAGTGAAACACTAGAAAACGTAGAATAAAAATATCAAAAATATTATCTATTGAATTTAATATATCTAATCTATATTTCAGAAATTGTAGAGAAGTAGTGATGAACTGTTCAATAAATAATGTGCAATTTGATTGTTGCACCTTAATGCGAGAAATTGTAACTGACATGCCAAACTGCATCATTTTCAATTCTATGCAAATCTGGTGGGTAATTGTAAAGTCGCCATTCTACCGATTTCTGAATAACTAAAACTTAATCTAGTCTAAATTTCTAATCTTAGGGTGACGTTCGTAGATACATCTCGATAATATACCCACTTAATTTTTTTTATGAGAAAATATTAGTTGAAACAATGTAAAATATATTGATG
>JAGDQP010040834.1:691-17141 GCA_022664845.1 Lepisma saccharinum | reverse complement strand
AAGTAAGTTTAAGATTGAACACAACTACAAACACGTTATTCAAAAAGTCTAATAAAATTGTATTACTTTATGCTGCTTAAATTAATTCAGTTTTGTGTTGTCATTAACAGTTATTAAAAGTATTAAAAATATGAGGTGGTTGAGAAAGACAACTTACCCATGAAATAATTTGGCATTTCTGCTTAGTGAATGTACTTAAGGCAGGTAGAACCATTAACTACAGCATAGATCACGCATTATTCGTTATTAAAAGTGACACATAATGTTTAACTGGCGGTAGAATGATACAGAAGTAGTAAAGAAAAGTGATCATTGCGAAGAATTTTGCCAAAATACAGACTTGGACTTTGTACAAATCATGTTATTGGTAGTGCAGAACGGGACAACGGTAATTCAAATTACCGTACTATCTCAGAACAACTTTAGCAAGATGAGCTACATAAAGTTGCCCCTGTCTATTACTGGATAATAAAGTTAGTACAACATTTTGTATTGGTGATAGAACACGGTTCAAAATTAGTACATAGACCTTGTGTTGGCGATTATTATTACTCAAGTTGGTTACAACCATTAACTTATTGTTTTATTTTGAGTCATCCATCAATTGTTAAGGAACATGGTACAACACTTATTATGGGTTAAAAAATTGGGCTACACCTGATAAAAATTCCATGTTTTCCGTTCCGATTGGATTTGGTTAAGGTGATGTACATGCACTGTCTTGTTGTTCCTATATATATCCGCCCTTTATTATTGGCGGAAAAGACTGGAATAAAGCTAGTGAAAATTTATGCTATACCTTCCGCGAAATATTGTTAGATTGATGTACTTCTTTCTCCACCTTCAATCTCACATTCCACATCAATAGGTGTGGTACGAACTGTTTTTTACGAAGTGGTATAAAATCTAGTGCAAAACCGTGTCAGTACGTTCACAAACAATTTCGTAAAAATCTGCGGTATATCCATTTAAATGATTCGTTAATGCTATTGGAAGTCACGTAATACTTTCTTGGTGTACTAAATGGTAGAAATGTGATAAAAAATTTAAACTTGTTTCTTAATAATTCTTCTTCAGGAGAATAAGTAATGACTTGTTACCCGCACAATCTTTTGTCTATCTACCTTAATCTACCTTTACGAATCTACTATGAAATAGGGTTGTCGTATGCATTTTGTAATCATTCGATTAACACGTTCAATTTAATATTACGTTCATTAACCACAAATATTCGTTTGTAAGTCTACTTCATTATGGTTGAAGAGTTTTATTTTCTCGGAGAAGAATCAAAAACTGTTGTGCAAGTTTCGTCCCATTCCGTAACACCAATAAATTGTCCCTTTAATTCAATCAGAAATTTCATTAAAGCGCAAACCTGTCACAGGAAAATCCCTGGAAAACCTCAGTTTTGATGGCCATCTTCTGGGATTGAACCCACGATCCCCGAATGCTAAACCCGCTTTCTACCACTGAGCCACGGCCGTACGGTGAAGCTTGCCTGAATTCTGAAGATGTTATCACCACATTAAGAGAAAAAATATCAATAAAATATTTTACTAGAGGACATCATGTACCAAAATGACATAGTAATGATATTTTGTTCTAAATTAATAATTAATTTATACAGAAAATAACCTTATAACTCATGCTAATAGATAACAAAACTGGGCGTTATTCTTATGTTGAAGAACTGAGCTCAAGATTTCTTTACTTCAGTATTATTCCATTAAATATATTTTCTTGTCTGAAATGCAGTGGTTACACCAATATTTAAGTCACGTTGACTAAACTGGTAAGTTACGTAACAAGGCCTTGCACTTAAGTTGAAAATTCCAATCATATAATTCGTAAACTACCTGATAACCCATATTAGTCATAAGATTGCATAATTTCAGATTATTAAAAAATAATGCATGACAACGTTATTTGTTGATTTACAGGTGTAAACAACTGTAATTTAGAGTATTGTGACTTACATCCCGGTAAACGTTGCCATGAACCTTACTGCTTGTGCCTTGAAAAGCCGTGGCAGACGTTTGGCAAAGACAGTACACCAGCTTATATGGTATGCCTTCCAGTTTAGATTCTTCAGGAGTTACCTCATGTTCTACCATAATTCAATAAGGTATAACTAAATGTTATTTTATATAAATTACAAATAGAAATATAATAACTTGATAAAAATCTATATATTCAAACTTGAAAATACATATGTTGGAAAAAAAATACTGGTATGTTTGTTTTCTATAAAAAGTCTAACTAGATCTACTTGTTTTTATATATTTTTTTCAAACTGGAAACGCAATCTCGAATTAATATATAACTATTTCACGTTCCACGTAAATAGTAAAATACGTGCGAAGAGATAGGTATACAGGTAAACAGAGACAAAACAAAATACATGATAACAAGCCGAAACACAGGGAATAATGGGACCACGGTTGTTAGGTTGGTAGAGCGCTCAGCTCTGGTGCTAGTGGTCGTGGGATCGATCCCTGCTCCTGCCATGTGGGCTTTATGGTGGACAAACACCGTGTGCGTGGGTTCTCTCGGGACGTTGCCGTTTCCTCCCACCTTCTTTATTCCACCAATTCATCCCATCGTCATCCATACAGCCTGAGCCATAGTTGCCTAAAGGCCGGGAAAAAATCAAAATTCCAAGGGAACAACATCTATATTATTATTAATTGTTATCTCACTACAAATTTATTTGTTGATGTGATAAATGTCCCCTATTATAGAACACATACAAATCACTCAAAGATCATTAAAAGACTTCGATTGTTCATGTATTGGAAGCATCTGTCATACATTCGAAAAACGATATGTGATAAACTATTTTCCGGTTAATTCTTTTTACATTTCGTAAGTGAGCAGTAAATATAAGTTACCATCTTAAAATTAAAGCGCTCTATTTAAAATATTACCTGTTACAACATATAGTTCACGTTGTGCTGTTAAAGGGAATATTACCTAATAACATTTTGTTAAGGAAGATTTGTTTTGAATATTAAGGAATATCTAGTGAGCGCGTCCATTATATTATGTAACAGAGCGAAAACTGAAGCAACAATCTCAGTTTTGCTATTTCCAAAATTCGCACATGTATGTGATACGAATTTCATAATTTTGCATTAATTCTGCACGAAGTGTTAACAGATCATTATCGGATACACACTCTAGCATTGAATGTAGAAATACAAATATCATATAGTGTTGTGTAACTTTTTTGTGTAAAGGTGAGAAACGACAAAACATTTCCACCAGATATTTCGAAACTACGCCATTCGTAGCTATTTTAACCATTGCAAACTCAGTTAGGCAGGTTGCAGACGCATTGACAAATATGTAGCGCTGTACACAGACAGCCACCCCAAATATTTATTCTCACACTCTATGAGAATTCCTAAGACATTTTCTTTCGGCATATTTCAGGTATTTATTTGGGATGTATATCAGATAAAGATGAACACTCATTACCAGTTTTTTGTAGTGATCACATTTCAATGCAATGCACTGTTACTAGCAACTTTGAATAGTCCTGTACTTTTTATAGAATATTTAAACATACGTCCTAGAAAAGAGTAAAATAATCAGATTGAAATTCTGAATAGTGAGCAAATTTTTTTATGGATGGAAAGGATCCACTCCAGAATATTTAGCAATATCTTTAGGTTAACTTATCAAGTTCATTTCCTTACAAAATAATTATAATTCTTGTACTTCATTATCTTTCACGTTAAAATTCACATCCAAAATTTTTGGGGTAAAAGGATCCTGGGTTTACTATGTGGTCTGTACACCAGCACTTTGGCCAAGGTCCCGCACAGCGCTCACCAACATGTGTCTTGCAGTATTCTATCTCGCAATCATGATCTGTAACATATAAAATGTTTAAATACTTTAGTAAGAATGCTTTGGAGAAAAAAAAATATTTAATTGATTAAAAAATTGACTAAACATTTTATACGTTTTTTTACATAGATTATTTGGGAAGTTACTTTCTGCTTTTATATCTCCTTATGTCTTATGATTGTTCCTAAACTTCAATTAACGCTACAATTGTTAAGTTTTACATATTTTAACTTTTTTAAATGGTGGTTTTAAACAAGAAAAAAATCAACGGAATTTGCAATATTAAATATTAGCTTAATTATAAGACCGTTAGTACTGTGTAGATAAAATAATTTGCAACACCATGAACTGGTAATGATTATACAATCGTCTGGCAACACTGTTCCCGTACTTAAATCCCAATTTTATTGTGGGTACACACAAGCTTGAAAAATATAAACTATGACATTTTGAAATATGCATCTACAGTAGCGCTGAGTTACATGGCACCATGCCGCAATAGCTCTACTGTTCGTGGTGTTAGAAATATGAAGCTCGGAAGTTCATTTTCCCACGCTTTTGACAGCCTGTAACTCCGAAACTGTGCGCATTTCGAATAATTGTCAGAGCATTTTTTATCTGGTTTTTATGTGAGGAATCACGTCTAGAATTTTGTCGGTGTATTTCATAAACACCCTATATATCCATTTTTGCGTGTTTTTAGCATGGATCGTATTTTTTAGCCGTGGGCTATAACGTCGGCTTTAAAAGTGATGTCCAACGACCGGATGTAACCAAAACAGCTATTGGGTTTATGGTAGATTTACGTTGTATCAACCAGGCATACTTGTACCAACTTTTACCAAAAGTATGCCTGACATGACAAACTTTTTTCTTATGTTTGCCTTTTATTATTTTCTTGACATTGGGCCAACTATTAGCTAATTTGGTGGTTTTGTGATTAGACATTGGTTGGAAATCCAACCCACAATAAACCAACGTTGCCGACACAATACCGTACATAGGCCCAACGATGCCTGTTACTTGGGGCAGAGAGAGAAATATTCCTGTTTTTTACATGTATATTTATAATATTGTAATACAATGTTAGCAAATAGCAAAAATACGTAATAAATGGGAATGCCAAGAATTTTTGCAAATATATTTGGCGTTAATGCAAATGTATTTACGTCTTAAGGTAGTTTATAGGTGTATCCTGTGGTTGAGTGATAATGGTTGCTCCCTTTGTGATCCAGTGATTTTAATTACATTTCGTAGTACGAAGGGCAAGTAGTTCGGAAACCACTTTAAAATGTAAGCGTCGTCTTTAGAAACTCATCTTCATCAGATGGAGGGCAATGTCAAACACCACCATCGGTTCACCTTGTGCGGGAAACTTCTTGTCACAAACAACCTTCGGACATCACACCCATCATAATCATCCTCGTCAGCATTGTTTGTTTGTAGACATATTGATAATTAATAGAAGCTTTTAACAGATATATTCTTACGAATTAATACAATTATGAACACTCACATACTAAGGGAAAACATAATTTATACTTACACGCATTAGCACATGAAATAATTCCCATTATCAATATGCAGTAAATTAAAATGAGACCTTTCATTCTTCAAGATAGTCTGAAAGAAATGAATAAACCAAACCTTAATGTTTATTTAGCTGAAGTTGTCCATTAGTTTTATTGAACCGTTATGTAATTCATTATCACTAAACTATGCTGTACCTTAAATATTCATGCATGTGAGGTTGGCAATAAAAGCATTTACTTAGTAGTATATTGTAATTTAGAGTCCTAAACCCTGAAAGAAAGTAACTTTAATACGGTTTAAGAAATACTGCTGTTGACAATTTTTGCCCACTTATAGTGTTGTCGGTTTCCGGTCGCAAATTTTCCCAAAATACTGGATATTTTTCGATATATGTAAAAACGTTTCGACTAGATGGTTTACTTTATGATTACTGAAATTACTGAAAATTAGATATAAGATATGGCAACAACAAACAACAAATTTTCCTTCTTTTTCCTTTGACCCTTCATGTGACCCGTTTTTAGGAAAATTTCCCTCCACCTGACAACACTGTCTAGCAAGCGTTTGTGAAGATTAATATCATAAACACTAAATTCGAATATAAAAATATTTAACTAGAATGAGAATTTGACAACACATAGACATAGACATACACATAGAACAACACGTGCCACCGTAGTTCAATGGTGGAGCGTTGGCGTAGCATTCTGGGGAGCGTGCGTTCAAAACCAGCTACAGACCATCCTGATTGGCGTACCTCAGTCACACCATGCAAATGATTGATAGCACTTTCAAATTAGGCCCTGACCTACCTCCTACATCTCCTCTATCCCGGCTTTACCACCCGATGACGAAAATTCAGAACATTAATAAATGTATATGGAGTTATATAAAGTTAGAGCTGATTACAAAAAGTATTAGGGATATAGGGTATTAGGGAATAGTATTATGGATATTCTATACCACTCCTCTAAAATTAGTTCAAACAAAATTTATAAAAGAAACGTTATCACAAGTAACAAACAAAAGTCGTTGTTGAAGATTTTTTTTTATTCGAATGTTATTATATAAAGAAACATTCAACTTTCATACGTTCTGATCAGGATATGTTCTGTGAGGGATACGTCTGATTTTTATTTCCCTTATAATATTTACTTCTAACTCGAATAGGATCCATGAATCGGGACGTAAAATTGCTACACAATTTAAATTCTGTTTTGCAATTTGTACGCTATGTCTGCTAAGCTCGATTTCTGGTTCGGGGATGTTTGTAGTTTTGGAATGTCTATCTACATTTTGGAAATTTAACAACCTACAGATGAACATGGGCTTAACCCATTCGTTTCTAAATTGTTGTCAAAAAATAAAAGTTTATGTGGAGTTATTGATGCCGAAAGAAGAGGTTCTCTTATTTGCATTTTACAATATTAGTAACCTTATGAAATAATGTGTTGTAATAAGGTATGTTGTTGTTGTAGTTGCATAAAAGAAGCGCCTGTCAATGGCAAATACATGGAAATAACGTTCTAGATGAACAATTCAAATTTCTAAATAAAAAATAATTATACTAACTCCAACAAAGGCTTATTTATAAATCAGAGATTCGAAAATATTATTCTGGATCCACCGGCCTCGGTCACTACAAAAGATCAGAATTCTTTTAGTATGTTTCTTTTTCTTTTCTTTTTACCAGAGAACTATCCAAGAGCCGAGTTAAACGAAATTAAAGCATGTGGAAACTCTCGAGTAAATTGCAAAAAATTGTTTGGACAAAGTTATGTTCATTTTCCCCTAAGAATATTGGTGCAATGAATGATGAGCAGATAGGCAAATTTTTCAATGACAGATAGAATATAACTAACTTAAAGGTTTATTTGACCTTTGAAAAATTTCAGCAAATCTTCAAATTTTAGATGATTTGTAAGGAAAAGGTAAAATTCATTTGAATTTTGAAGTATCGAAATCTACAAAATAAGTGTTAAATAACTAAATAGATGATTTTGAATAGAACCGGTGCAATGAGTTCGCAAGAAGTGAGGAGCATACTTTCAACACACAACATGACCTCTTTTTTTAGCAATCCCCATTTTTATCAATTTTAATAACAGTCATATGAGCTAGGGTTGTATCCGTTACTACAATCTGTTTTCGGAAAATTGAAAATATTCATTTTATTCTGACGATAAAAGTACCTGTTTTTATCAAATAGAAACAAGACTGTTTTCCATATCGTAGGACAACTAGGTTGAGAACTTGATTTCAAACCCGTACATGTTTAAAGTGCTGCCCATCAGCTGGCACTAGAGCGGACGTTTTCAAATCCTACTGAGAGCAGACAGTAGGATATTAACGCCTTGTTAGTCGAAGTACTCAAAAAAGTAATTGGTAGCGTAAGTTGCACCTTTGGTCATTTCTCTAACAACTTGGCGTCCTTGTATCCGGGTGGTCTGCTGGTCTTTATTTGACTGGCAGTACATGGTATGTTGTATTGTATTTGCTTAAAAAGCACCTGTCAATGCCAAATATATGGAAATAACATTCTCTGTTCGTGGAAAGAGCTTTCTACTTGATAAAAACCTATTCGGGGTAATAGAATGGGTATTCAAAAACATATCGAAATTATGTTGTGTGAAGAGTTGATCAGATGCTGCTTATGTCGAGTTTGGATCTTTGAAGAAGCAAGTGAAGGAATGAGAAGTGTATAATGTAAATGATTTGAAAACGTATTGCAGCAAACTAGGACATAATCAAGCAAACGAGCTATCGTTTTAAACAATCCAACTAGACTATCACGACTATTGAAAGCTTATGGCACTACCGGTTAAAAATTAATCTTTACGTACTTGGGCCGATAGTCAAGACGAGAAAGAGGGAAGATGACACATTCGTCATATTTCCCGTTCCCCTTATACCTTATGGTTTTAGTGTTGCTACCCAAGTTTGCGTTTGTTTCTTCTTAAACAAAGCCTCTACTTTGCAGTGTTTAGAATTCTTGAACAACAGTTTTATGTTTGACATTAGTACTTTTGTAGCAACAGGCCTCTTTTTTTATATTTACCGATGGTGGTTGTTTTAAGTTTTCCTATTGTTCGGGAGTTTTCCTATTTTCCTGACTACGACTGTCCAATGAAGGACTTCTCGTTACATGAAGTGTTCCTTTTAAAGCGGATCCTTGTCCAAAAAATTCAAATTGATATTTTGGCATTAATGAGTTCATTTTATTATTTTCCAATACATTTCTAGGATTCCAAGATTCGAAACAGTTTTCTAAATCATTTAATTATCGCAAGAAACTTAATGACAGAATTCTAATTAACAGTAAAAGATGTATGTATTTTTATCTTTTGCAATGTTTCTGAAAGAAGGTAAAATATTGTTAAACTCATACTTCTTCATCTTTGTAAGATATTCATAGTTGCATATTAGTCTTGGTTTGAATAATAATAAGAGGTTTATCAATTCCCCGACATGTATGGCACTTGGATATAGACACGTTTGGAAATAGACGCCTTACATATCTTGCTTCTTCTTAGAGTTTCCTTCCATGTTTATATCAAAAAGTTACATGTCGCTGAGGTGTCTTACCTTGCCACCAAAGGGTAATATGCCCACTAGTTATCATCAAAAGGGAGTTTGTTCTAATTGAAGTTGGTGAGATCTCTTTTCGTAACTGTCACGCAACATACATATTCCTGGACAATATTTGCATTGCCTCTATTCACAATATTCGACCAATCGCAAAATCAAAGCACTCGTCCCCCCATAGATTTTCCTTCATTCTCTCCTGTAAAATTTCCGTTACTGGACCTCTGGCCTTTTGATATTAAGCTCCACGTCTATGCAAATGATTACTTCTCTAGAAGAGAAGAATCATCTACTCAATTGAAAACCTGAATTTCAAAACATCCTAAGTCCACCGGAGGATTTTTTTCAGGAGGAACAAAAAGCAGTCCAAGGATTTGGGATGTTATTCTACTAACCTGAAATTATTTTGTATTAAAAGCATTTGTGTTGGAGTTAGAATATAATATTATGCAAGTAGATAGATTCCGACGAACAGAAACAAAAAAAAAACAGAAAATATGAGAAAGTGCACTTTGGAAATTTTGGAATTCAGGTCTTCAGTCACTAGAGAAAGTAATAACGATTCAATATTGTGAAAATTGACATCTTTCTTTGGTAAGCAAAAATGCTATGACGCAACATGAATGGTTAACAGAAAATAGTTAACTCTCGCTTACTGCTTCATACATCAGACTGTAAAACGTTAATCGATATAATTACTTTAAATATGATTATCGAGTACTTTCTAAACTCTATCTTGTAAATTGCTTTTACCCCCCATACAATTCATTTTATCCTCATCTTACCTCTCTTGTAAAAATCGTAAAACAGAAGAAACAGAATATAATATAACATTTGAGATTTGAAATCACTACAAAAATGTATTAGATGCAATCAATTTGAGTTCACTAGGAGGTTACGTACTTTTAAATTGTATAACACTATCTGTCAGCAATCGTGTCAAACTGTGTGGTGAAGGTGAGGTAATCCTTTCTTTACATAACTCACCGTGGAATGTTTTATTTTACTCATCTGTTTCCTGTGATAGAGTACTTCAGTACTGGTTAATTTTACTTTTATTTTAACTCTGTTTCACCTTCTCAGTTGAAATTAATAACCTACGGATTAGTTCCATTACTTGTTTGTTTTCTACTTGCGACTAATCAATTTATTACACTGTTATTATGTTTATTAAATAAACAAACTCAACCTTAATATTGACGACGTGTATTGAACTCTAACATAACTTGGTGCGAACCAAGACTATTCAAATTGTATACAATGTGACTTTTAGGATTTGAATTATTTATGCAGTGCAAGGCTCGTTCCTAGTAAAATGTCCATTCGTTATAATTAATACCAATTCAGCCGTGATTTGGAGAGTGTTTCATACTCAAGTAATTCGTGAGATATATATCTATATAATAAAGCACAAATTATTAAATCTCTTCCAAAAACTGTTCATATCTATACTTAAACAGTCTAATATAAAAGCAAAGACTTAAAGATTAATATCTAAAAGATAAGTGTTTTTAATATGCTAGTGCTACAATGATTTTACAACAATATAAGTGTTACCAAATGCATATACTAGTGTGGATTCATAGTCTAATGCGGAAATTTCATTTCCACTAACATTTTGGAAAATAAAGTGTTTTAATGTCAAGTCAACTCTCTAGGAAAGAAGATACTCATGCAGTAACCTCTTCAACATTGTGAAGGTAGTATGTCTGGATAAATTTTGAAGCAATTATACGCAGACTCAACTTTGCTTGGTTTGTTGTTTATTATCAATGGCCGTTTAACATTGAATTCTTGCGTATTAAGCAACGACTGGAATTACATGTTGCAAATAATCCAATTGATTTATTTACTTTTACACAAAAGTACTTGAAAAATAATGATTTTTTTTTTAAGAATTGGAAACATTTGAAAAACATAAAAATATATAATATAAAATTCGGTTAATGCCACCACGTATCTTTTCCTTCATAAATCCATATCCTCTTTATTAATACTAAATATGTTAAAATAAACACCATCCAAAATTAACAATGTTATCATTAATATTTCATTTTACTAATACTAGATGAGTGTGGAAATTGGGTGGAGATTCCGAGATTTTTAAAAGAAGATCTCCGGGAAAATACATTGAATAAAACAGAACAAACTGACTAGAAAGATAAATACCATAACCATCGAAAGCACAGAATGAAACCAGATAAGTGACGGAAATTGTAGTTAATTTAAGACGTTCAAGAAGTTTTCGTAAAGGGCTTGATCGTCCCTACAACGACAATAAGAAACTTTTGTTACGATAGTTGTTCGCTGATTTTGAAATAAACAGCAGAAAAGTGAATTCTGCCGTTAGATTGATAGAGTCCAGAAATATATTGTTAGCATTAGCATTTTATGAGAAAATCCATTGATATTATATTCAGTAATGCATATTTTGTGTTATTAATACATATTTTCTTCCCATATCATATATTTGTTGTAAAAAAAGAAATGTAAAGTTGCCCATGCTGAATAATAATAATTACAAAACGAAGTTGAAATGGAGGCAACTTCCGATTTTTTTTGTACATAAAGCCTCTGTAATTACAGATACATTTGATATTAAAGAGTGAAAAGTATGTGACTCAACCGGGGAACGAACCCGAGACCTTAGGGTTACCGGCCTAATTCGCTACCAACTGTGACACTCAGTCGACCAGATTCCCCATCACACAACCTTCCACTCATGATGATGTTCTCTCTCTAAACCACATAGAGAGTACGACAACTTCTAGTTGTGTTTTGACTTGCCTTTGTTTCATAATGGTGAACAACTCACACGGACGAATTAATTTCTAAAACTTGAAACTGAAAGGTCAAGAATTGACAATGAGTAGGCAAACTAAAGATCCATCTCCGTAAACATGGATCAGTGTCGGAAGAATATTAAGACCCCTCAGGCCAATGTAAGGATTAAGTTTGGTGTAGGATGCACTCAGTACAAATTGTCATTGTTAGGTTATTTTTAAGTTGATAACATGTTTTAATCCTTAGATTTATTCCCATTTGTAATATTGTTGTATAAATATACTTCAAATTATAGCTATGTAATAAAGTGTTAACATCTAATGTTGCTTCCAAATTATTCCAGGTTAATAGGTTTAATACTCTTTATCATAGCAAAGTTAGTTACCACTAATAAGTGCGTGGTGCTTCCTAGCACGCAGCACACAACAATACTTGGTGCATACCCACATAGCAAAATGACGTCCCAGGGATATCTGACGGATCTCCTGGCTGGATATCGGTACGTAAGTAGGACGTCCTGTTTAAGTCCCGTTTACATCCATGGGACGTATAGTTATAATTAATCCTTCGTATAACTATACGAAGGCATATCCTTCGTATAGTTATAATTAATTAAATAATAATAATGGTAAGGTCGATTTAATTTATAGAAATTCCAGGTAGGTAATCCCGCACGGCTTTCCGGGGGACATCCAGAGGACCTCCATACGGGATGAACTGTTTGTATTGCCCACAGAGTTATCCCACGAACGTCCTTAGGACACCGCTATGGGAGAACCATTCTAACGGTAATGGGATCTAAATGGGACGTCCTAGGGAAGTACCCTGCTATGTGGGTAATTGTCACATATTTGCGGTTCGGTATGTGCATCACCCAATTCACATTGCATTATGTGCCGCAAACTGCTACATTTCTATAGGTTCCAATTGCTTGATTCTTAAGTAGACCACGGATCTTTAAGTAAAAGTTTAAGTTTGTCCTTTGTACATCATTCAAAATAAACTTTTATACGTACGTTTCACGGTAAATAATATCAAACTCCACAAATTTTATAATACCTATTTTTTAATGCATTACTCATTTCTGCCTATTTTACAGAAAATATATTTTTTGCGCCATTTCCTTCAATGTTATGCACGTCTAAGGTAAGTAGTGAAATCCGTAAGAAAACACAACAGTTCAATGAGCCTAAGTGCTGTAAAGATGTGCTTTTAGAAGTGCTGTAAATACGGATATTTAAATATATCGTGTGTTGTCAACTTTTATTTCTTTTTCTGATCTTTAGACATCTCACATTCAGTCCAGCACATTGTGTAGATAGGATGCTGGAAGATTGTCCGCCACAAGCTAGCCAATATGCCATTTGCTCAACAATATCGGACAATTAATGTTCAAACATTACAAGTTTAATAGTCTCTTCGTCGGAATATGTTCATTTTTCTGCATTTTAATGTTATAAGGATCTGATGTTTTAAATGTGTAACACTGCTAAACTGTATAATCCTTCATTTAAATGTTAGTACTCCGTTATTAAACTTCAAAATTTAAAGTGACTATCAAAGAACCTAAAAATCCTCAGTCTATTCATAATTGCGTAAAGCCCACTGAGAGATTCATATTTTATCTTAGTTTCTGTTTTAATCTGATCCCTCCAAATAACTGGGAGGCAAAGAACTGCAGCTTTAAACCCTAATTTGGATTCATCACTGCCTATTTAAAAAATTCGGAAGGTACATTTTAAATGTAGTCGCACGTTGGAAAGCTTTGTATAAAATTAAAAAAATAAGCAAATTAGGGGAGGGCCCACTTTATTGCCTATAAAATATACTTTATGAATGATTAACTATTTTCAGTAAAAACATTATCGGATATTTATGATTGAACTGGCAGTAGTAAAAGCTAACTAGTAAAATCACAAATGTAGATAGGGTTCGTGACAGGTTCCACATATTGATGACTCTCTACATCGCATGTACACATACGGCCTAACTTTTGACAATCATCTTTTGGATAATGTTTACAGAACCTCTCACTGCAAACCGGAACTGAAACAACATAATGGTTCCTAATAGATAATACATATGTTCATGTCAAGAGCATCCGAGGATAACTATGAACTTCAATCAAGAGTTGGAAGTATTGAAATAGGAGAAGCTCCTTTGCCTTGGAACACTTTTGCAAATGTGAATTTAACCTTCGGTTTCTACAAAACGATTTTGCTTAATTCCGTATTCACAAAACGAATCTGGGGCTCAACGCTACTAGGTAAATCTTACAAAAGCATATACATTGTATTAAAGAAAATACTTACATCCATTACCATTTATACAAGTAGTGTCAACTAGCAATTTGGAATCTATCTTGACATATTCTATTAACCTTAAACGAAATAATAGCTATTCGAATACATATTCTAAAATATCGATATTTGTTTCGTATATCAATAATGAAAATATGTCATAGATGGATTCTAGATTATTTAATTTTACAAATAGCATAACAGATAACAGAATCATGAATTTACCTAAGAAACCTTTACACTACAATTCATATGATTTTTGTAACACCTACCAGGGAACCTCGAGAACCAGATGCGTTTTGATTTTGATAACACGAAGTGATCATCTCTAATGTTGAAGTCCCTTACACGCATGAATAGTTGATCAGTGCTTATAACTTGAAATGACTTTTATGATATATTCTTTTTACAACGGATATTTACAGTATTCCCCCATATACCGTTCATTTCCTGAATTTTTATTACAAATTCCAGAAAATTTCCAAAAGTGCTTTTCCCGATAACAGTATATATTTATTTACTGATATTAATGGTAAATGTGAGTAGAATTCGTGTCTTCAAATGGGAAATCACATACAACATATAAGAAGGAATTTAACAGTTAGAAACAATCAATAAAATATAAATGTAGTTTTTAGTACTTCGTTATTGAACTTACTTGAAATTAGCAGGAAATACTGTCAGTCAAAATCGTGGCAACAATGTTATATTTGAATGAAATTTGCCATCAATTTCTGGAATATATATATTGACAAAAGAGAACGATATGCAATGAACATTTAATTATAATTTAATACCCTGATATTAATTGCTTAAATGTTCAATATGGTATCGACATTGCAATATTGTGCACTATGGCTGAAATGAACTCAAGAATTATACTGAATACTAACGTCAAGTAAGGATATAATTTGCTTATTTCAGCAACATAAGTAAGTTAGAAGTGAGGTAATTATAAGACAGTTTATACAATACTTTGCACATCGTTAGTTGGTTATTATACATCATAAAATGATTCAAAGGGCTATGATTTTGTGTCAAGTTACAAACAAAATTTACAAACAGTGCTGGTTCATTACACAAAAACTAAAACACTCGTGTAAAGACAAAGTTTCCAAAAACGTCTTTAAAGAAACGAACTTCGTGTCCTTTCTGATAAAACAAAGTTAACAAAAGGATAAAGTTAACCAAAAGTGTTCAAGGATAAAACATACATTGAGACCAAGATAGAACCAACACACAAGCGTCAGAATGAAACTGTTATGCATACGGGTCCCGACGTATTAAGTACTAGTCATGGAGTTAACCTCGGTTTCGTGTCTACCTAAATCTACCCTCTGATTGACTTCACAAATTTGTATCAGGTGTTAACAGGATATAAAAGGTATTGGCCACATGACTCTTTTTTTAGCGCTTAGTCACAATATTGGATTCAAAATGGCGGAAGCGTTTAGTTTTAATAGTAAGTATCTTGGACATTTGCAAACCGATTTGGAAGATCTTATTTTACAATGCAATGTCAGAGGTAGATCTACATATTTTGCGCGTAATGTAGCCGATTTCGAGATATTTGAAGCAAATAATGAGGTACGGAGCTAAGCCCCAAAGTAAATAAGTTCGAAATTCCTATGGACTTTCATTCGTCTGACCTTTTTTTGCACTTCAATTATCACTATATCTTGCTGTGGAAGATCATGGGTTCATCCGCCAAAAATAGTGATAGTCATATTGTAAACAGAGGTAAGGCCAACGGAAGTAAATAGTAATAATTGACTTTATTGTCTTAGTGGCTTAGCTTTCCTCACTAGATGCATAATTTGTAGTTTTCTAAATAAACGAAAATATTTGTTTGTTTCAGTTTTTACATTGTCTAGCGTAGAAATTGAAAACAGAAGAGTAAGTTAGCATTTTCGAGATTTTTAAAAGATACTCAATGGAAAATACAATTAAAATTTATTGCATAAAATACACACGTCCACATTTTGGCCATTTTTCTATATTTTCATGCATTCCTATAGAGAAAAATTAACTCTGCAAGATAATATAAAATTAGCTCATGTTACACGGTGTCGGCCCATTCTGTGACTGCGAGAGATACAGTGATTATTTTTTATATATGATACAAACACAGCATACGTCCAGGACGTGTGCAGATTTTGCACGAAATACGTCGTAAGAAGTTCTCTTTTTGCGCCAGTAATCGTTAGCTAAGTAATCGTAAATTTTTGCTCAAGGTTGCACTAAACGTGGATACATAGAAATTATCTGGGTTGATTTAAGCAAATACATTTTCCGTGAACTTAATTACGGGTATTTAAAGGACTTATGTTCCGAACTGGGTAAAACATACAAGATAACTGTATACACAGAAAAGAAAACAACAGAAAACCCAG